>LPNX011158981.1:826067-837276 GCA_001517045.1 Pseudotsuga menziesii | reverse complement strand
AAAGGTCAATGCATATTTGGCCTGACTCATGGACATATGAGGGAATGGGCCAGCAACATCACTGTGAATCAGTTCAAGGGGTGCAGAGGTTCTCTCATGGCTGGGTTTCTCAAATTTGTGCTCTGGGTGTTTTCCTAGGATACAGCCTTGGCATACTTCTTTGGAAAATTTTATCTTGGGAAACCCTATGACCATATCTTTCTCACTGAGATCAGATAAATACTTGTAATTTAAATGGCCAAATCTTTCATGCCATAGCTTTCTAGCTTCATTAGCATGGATAAGAAGAGCAGAGGGGTTTGAGTAAGGCAGGAAGTGTGAAAACATGTATACCTTTTGAGCATGATTCGCTACTCCTTTTGCAATGATTCTTCCACTTGAGATTTCTGTGATCTCAACTTCATCTGGTGAGAATATGAATTTCTTAGGAGACCCAGTGTGGGTCATCTGGTACACTGATAGAAGGTTGGAGGTGAGACCAGGGACATACAGCACATTGTTGAAGTTACCATGATCAAGTTCTATCCTTCCTTTGCCTTTGCTTTCAGTGAGAGAGTCATCTCCCAGTACAATAGATGGTCCTTTCGACTTGTCCAATGAGGAGAAGGCCTCCTTATTCAAAACCATGTGTCTTGAAGCTCCAGAATCTATGATAAAACTGGGTGAGCTTGATGTGCCAGCAACTAGAGCATGAACTCTTTCTCTATCATCAGAACTTGATCCTCCTTCTCTCTTCTTTGAGCCTTCTGGAAGGGAGATTCCATTCTTCTCTAACAGTTGAGTTAACATATCTATCTGCTTTTTCATACAAGAGCTTTCAGTGTGATTTCCCTTCGAACAGTATGAGCACTTGTTCATTTCACCTTTGTTTTTCTTCTTCTGGGTATTTTTCTTGGGACCTTGTTGATCCTCTGGAGACTGCTTCTTGTCTCTTCCTTTCTCAGGTGGCTTTTTAGCTTTCTTTTTGCTTTTTGAATCCACCCTTGAATCTCCAGCAACCAGAGCTTGGTCTTTGGAAGGTTTGATGGTGCCCATCATCACCAGCTTGTCTTGTTCCTATGTGAGAGATTCCATGAAATCTGCAAGGCTGGGCATCTTCCAGGTTCGAGCTGTGACTTTTGTGGCATAGAAGGTCGAAACAAAGACTGAGTAATCAGGTCCTAGCTTTGAGAGGATGGACAATACGAGCTGTTCATCTTTCTTTTCAATACCACCCTGTTTTAGCTGCAAAACTAGTGCTTTGAACTTGGAGAAATATAGCTGCAGGGATTCAAAATTACTGGGACTCAGGGAAATCAATTCATTTTCGATTTGGTGTCCCCTCATCTCATCTGTCTTTCCAAAGAGTTCAGAAATTTTCTCCCATACTTGATCCGGTGAATTCAATCCATCGAGATGGAAAAGGAGGTCTCGGGAAATACTGAGACATAGGACGCCATAGGCCTCATCTCTCTGATTGTGCCATTTGATATTCTCTGCAGCAGCATTGGGCTCTGCTTCTATAGCCATAGTCACCCTGTAGAGGCCTTTCACTCTCAACAAGATCTCCATCTCTGCTTTCCATTCAAAAAAGTTGAAGGGAGTGAGGATAGTTTTCTGTGAATCCATAGCTTTAGAAAATCTGTCCCAGCTGTCAGTAGAAGGCTCCCAGTCTTGATGTCGAACCTGCAAAATAATTTTTGAAGGCGAGTAACAACCTACAATGGATCTGATACCATGTAGAAATTCAGGCCTGCAGTAGATTAATTTCACCCACAACAATTAACAATTGATCATGCAAAATTATCAACAATGGAGACTGAATATGGAGCTGTAACACAAAATTATATTAACTGAGTGTACAATAGCCAACCCTGTAATAACATAGGCTGCTGAATATATAGAATACATGAGCAAATCGAATGCATAAGGAAGCATCCAAATCTAGCATAAAGCAGGCTTACCCAAAATAGGCAAATCCCCCATAGGTGTAAAAAGCTGATCCCAAATCTATCAAGGACCCCACGAATTAGCAAGGGTGCATAGGCAAGCTAAAGAGTGGTCAAATGGCATCTCATACATGATTTTGCATGGAGGAAAGAGTGGAGGAGGAAGAGGCAACAAAGCTGATTCACCTCACCTAGTCTTGCTTTCCTATGTGCCTTAAAACACTGGAAAAGCAGGCAATAAAGCAGAAAAAGCAGAAGGGCGCCTAGGAGGCCAGGAATAAAGCAGATTTGATTCCTAAGGCTTTCCCAAGTGCTCCATGAGTCAATAATGGCAAGTTTGACCTCTATGGATAGGCAATTAGCAACTTGAACACGGTGGGACTCATGGACTAGGCAAATAAGACAAAAATAAATGAATTAATGTCTAAGTGGGTAAATACTATGGGTTGATTATTCTAACAGTGTGAAAATCCCTAGAAGATGTTGGAGCATTTGGATTGAAGGAGAAATCTAGGACCAACCTTCATAAACAAGGTACACTAAATTTGTTCCCTATTTCTCTGTCAAATTCTCAACCTTAGCTGAATGTATCCAAGTTTAATTTTGGTATGTTGGTGACCCCAAACCCTTAGGTCATAAGGTAGGATTTTCCCTAAACAACATCCACCAAGAACATGTAAGTATTTGTTTTCTTTTCTAATTATATTTATTGTAGTTTCCATTAGTCCAAGAATCCACTGTTTGTGGATGTTTAGCTCTCTTTTGGTTGTGTTGCATGTGTGTTTGGTGTATTTTCTTTGTGGATGAATATATTTTTGTCCTCCATAAGCATTTTTTTCCTCTTTGACTCCATAGAGCCCCTAGGAGTAGGCACTACTATTCAAAATCACTATTTCATTCATCTAGGAAGTTATTACAACCATACATGCATTGTTTAGCTTGTTTTCATATACTTTCACAACTAGCAAGATTTTTAGTGTAGGATACATCTAAAATCCAACTTAGCTCTTCGTTTTGACCTTATACCACCATTTTTTAGTCCCTGATTGCCCAAATATTCAATTGGTAGTTAATGTTAAGTGCTGGAATTTACCTCTTATCAATACCCTTTCATTAGGCACTATTTTATTAAGTTTTTTGGGCTCTTTTAGTTTGTTGTTTCATGCATTAACACTCGATAAATTTAAGGACAACCACTTAATTTTCGAGTCTAGCATATTCTAGTACCTCTTAATTGCTCAAGAAATTTGTTTTAATAATTTCCCATCTCGTGTGCTTGTTTGTGCTTAGTTATAGAGATTATTTAGATCACATTTACATCTTATTTGTCTCCCTCAGCTATGTCCCCAAGGGTGTGATTTCTAGATTTGTAATTCATCTCCAAACACCCTTTCCTTTTTTCCAAATCGATCATATTAGTACTTTGAGAAAACTAGATTTACTGGAAAGTACTTATGAAAGTTTGACTATGGATACCTCTCATGGTTAGTCTAGGTTTGCTTTGGTCGACCTGGGAGACCTAAAGAGAGGGGACCTTACCTATGTGAAACTTTGGGGTAGTCCTGAGGTTCCACTAGTCCAACGATCGTTTAATCTCTACAAATATTTTGATCATCAAATCGTGTGAGAATAGATTAGTCACAATCGTATAAAGTCCCATGATTTGGATGTATATACTAGTAAGACAAATCATCATATCTATATTGAAGATGCTAAATATTAGCCAGGGTTGGTCACTATCAAATAAATACGTAATTGAGGCTATGGAAGTTGTGAAGGAAAATAAATGCATGAATAGGGATGATGGCTTGAAATTGAGCAGAGCTTGGATTTCTATCCTCTAAAATCCTTTTTAATCTTAATCTTCCATTAGAATAGTCTTCTCCTTAGGTGGTGTTCCTTTTTCCTTTTTTTATAATTTTTTTTAGCTAGATTCCTTTTCCTTTATTTCTTTTTTTTAGGTGTTCTCTCCATCTTTTCTCTACTTATCTTCCTTTTATTCCTTCTATTGTTTCCCATTTTTATTTTATAGATCTTTGTTTTGTGTTTTTTAATATCTTTCATTTTATCTCTCATATATATGTGTGTGTGTGTGTGTTTTAATATTATCTATATAATCTCTATATATTTTACCCACGTGTATAATTTGCTTTTAGTTCTTGCAGCTTTCTATTTGTGTTTGATTGAATTTTATATTATTAACTCATATATTGTGTTTATTCTTTTATCTCTCTTAGTATGTTATCTTAGGTAGTTCATGTTATTTATTTGTGTTGAGTATGGATATATTTATTGCTTGATTTATTTTAATGAATCAACATCATATTTGAAGATAGGATGACTTAATATTCCTATGTTTTATTTTTGGGAGTTGTTTCGTATATATTGTTACGAAGAGAAACTTCCTATGGCTTGGGGTAGACCACAACATACTGAATGACACCAGAAATCAATCCACTTCAATATGCAAGCGAAATAAATGATTCTAACACTAAGGGATACATAACATACCTTATTCTGGACGGTTCTTGATTTTGTGGCCAGTAGCTCCCAGAATCACTGTTTTAAGTTCATGGCTCAAACCAGCTCCATTGCACTATGTGTGGTGAAAAGTCAAAATGGTATGGTAAAATATGAGTTTTTCACTATTTATAAAATTCTTTTTGGATTTTTACCCACTATCCTATATTTTTTGACCCTTATTAACTTTTTTGAATTGTTTTTGCCTAATGTTGTGGTGTAGGGGCTCGAATTGAGCGTAATTTTAGCGAGATCTTGACCCGTTCGTATCTATTACATGTATAATTTCAAACTGGCATATAGGATAGGATCACATTTCTGCTTGCATTTTTCATCACCTTATGACCATGTAATCTTAACTATAGGTACGAACCCACTTCGTAATGTTACAAAACTATCATACTGCTACTAGAAGTGGCATTACGTAAGTGGTAGAGATTTCCTATTCATGGGTACGCTAGTTAGATCTCGCTTTGTCATTTGGTACCCATGCTGATATTTTTCCGTTAGGTCTGGGAGTTCCTTTGTAGTCATGCCATGTCTTTGAGCGAGAACCTCATATTCCCTCTTGAACTTTATGTTGGCCATTTCTCGCAGGGACTCCTGTTTATGTCAAGTTGTAGTTGCATTATCACGTGCTTGCTTGCCTTATTGAGATTTACGCTGGCTCCTTGCTTTAGAATTATAATCCATCTGGCCTAAGCTTGTCTCAATCCTAGCCAAGCAGGGCCTTTTATATATCCTTTTTAGCTTGATCATCCCTTATCGGGAGGAGACCTTCCCTCGAGTGTCCTTATCCTGCACATGCTTCCTTGCATTGAGCATAGGTATGTTCCATTGCTTGGAACTAGTTTGCTTGCTCGTGACACTCATCTCCTCCTAGCTATGTACTATAAGCACTTTTATTCTTTTTCAAGCTTCCTAATCTGAAAAATTCTAAAAAAAAAATTAAAAAAAACATAAAAAGCCGGATAGGAAATGATATTACTTTTGGAAGCTATCGAGGCGTGTCACCTTCGAATAGAGAACTGTATGTCACATCCATTCGTTGGGTTATTAGTATGAATTTAGGAGTTGTACTCGTTATTCTAAGTTTTCTCCATTGACTGGTTATGCTTCCAGTCCCTATGGAGCCTTTATCGATGCCTCATGTGTCGCAGAGTTTTCCCAGTTTACATGTTGATTCTATGCTGCATGTCAATCACCATATGCATTATGATATTATTCGAAGGAAATGTTAGCCTGAGTTGGCCATTCCTCAGTTATCTTGTCTTTGCATGTCGACCATTCCAAATATAGTCATTGTTTTGTGCACATCTTGTTCGTTTGAGTTCTTCCAAATTATCCAGCGTTGTTGTGTTCCTCGTGTTGGTTGATGGGGGATGCCTTAATTCCCTCCTTCAAGTGGATTCCATTCCATCGAATTCAGATCATTTATTTTGGAATAGGAATCTAGAGTCCATTGAGTGCCTTGAGACTTGCAGTCATCAGTGGCAGGTCCTCTCTCCATTGACAGTTTTGGGAATACATCAATGTCCCTTGATCAATGGATTTTCTCAAGTGTTTAACCTCAACATATCTATTCACACTTGTTGGATTGCACTATATACCTTGATTCCCATTATCATTATTAGTGGGATAACTCGTGTCTGTTAACGGTATACATCAATGACCAGTAATCAGATGATGGATCATCATGTTTGACCTCGACACCTTTATTCACGTGATGGGACATGTACCAATAACAGTTTGCATAGAAGATCTCCGATCTTGGTGGCATTCCACATATGCTACCTCCTTGATCGTTCCAGTATTCATGAGATGTCGGCTCCCATGTTCAGATTCCAGAATATCATCGGATATCTTAATCCATTATGGAAATCTTGTTCACTATATATTGTATGTGGCGATGATCACATGTGACATATGTCTATTATGCCTATTCATGGCCATTGTACTCTTAGGTATCCATGAATGCTACACCGTATATTTGCAGTCACATGCTGATATTTATCATTGTATTGTACTAATGAGTGTCTGTTTCTTCCACCTAGGTCTTCATTACTCCACTTCTGGGATGGATATAATGTATTTCGGCCATCATATTACCCCTCTGACCTCACACATTAGGGGGCATCTGTTATAGCTTATTTTACCACACTTGGTAGATCACATATTTTATGGCCTTCCATGTCCCTCTGCAGACTCTTTGGACCCCCCTTGTTCGAATTATACTTTGATGATCCAATAAATCCCTTAAAAAAAACCTATTTATTTCCATACGCGAGTTTTAACTTAAAAACCACATGTACACGCAGGTTGATCCACTATATCCCACGTACATCGAAAAATGTACATAAAAACAAAAAACATTTGGAGTTTTCCTCAATGAGTCCCAAATAGCTTGACTCATGGCCTTCCATATGCCTGGAAATGATCCGACTCGACCCTTTATTTCCTATTGAATGGCTATATATTGAGCCTCTTGGATGTATTATAGGAGAAGAACATTGGATAGTAAGGAAACTATAGTTCATTGTTGCCTCATTTGCTTATGCTTGAGTCTGCATCCTTTTGTCCTTTTGAGTACACATTTATTCTCTTCCCAAGCTTTCCATTGCTTTGTAATCTTGCCATTGAGATGGAGGATTGAAGTGGTGGAGGCCTAGGTGGAGGACTTGGTTCTCCATTTTGACGAGGTGTCGACAGAGCTTGTCACTGTTATCTCTATTCATAATTTAATAGAAATATCCATTTCTCATCCTTTACATGTGTATGACTATGAATAATTTAATCCATGGATGTAGTTGTATTTGATTATACATGTTGGATTTATATATGCTAGAGTAGGCCTAACACTTTAACATATATCATGCTTGTATTGTTTGTGGTTGTTGAGGGATAATTGTAGGTACAAGCGTGTTGGAAAAGCTCAACAGGGATCTACTACAACCATCCAAAATAAGGTATGTTATGTATCCCTTAGTGTTAGCAACATTTGTTTCTCTTGCATATTTAAGTGGATTGATTTCCGGTGTCATTCATTCTGTTGTGGTCTACCCCAAGCCACATGAAGTTTCTCTCCATAACATATATACTTGGAAGGGTAATAATTTCTCAGACAATTTTGTAACCATCTTTAATAAGGGTTTAATATATCTTCTTTTTTCTCCTTGATCTCATCTCGATTATGGATTGTGTATCGTAAGTCCAAAACATTGAATACAATTCTTTGAACATAGTTAATCTGGAAGTCTTAGTTAACAATTTAACACATTGTGAAAGTTTACAACTTTATATAATATCAATCTCACCTTGGTAGGGTTTGATCACTTTCACTTCCACTTTTAAACAGAGATTGGGAAGAAGTGATGTCACTGGAAATATATCTCCTTTTTTTGCCCCTTTTTTAGGTCATTGTTATATCTAGATTTTCCATATGATTTAGCTTCTAAGTTAGATCCACCAAACTCTTCTAAAAGTGAAAACTTGTTATCGAAAGATGTTAGTGACTTGCGCTTCTAGGTTTGAGAATCTCTCATTTTACCCATCCCTTGGATTGTTATTACTGGATTCATCCACTGTGGCTAGGGTTTTGAGACTTCTTTTTTATGCCACTTCCTAGATGGCCATCAAACTATGCTAAACATTGGGCCACTAGGAAAGGGAGGGGTTCCATTTTTATTTTATTGTTTATTGTTCCATAGTTGAGTAGAACATCTAAGAATGAGATATTGAAGCATAACAGAGAAGGTAGAAAATCCCGTAACAACCATTCAATCCACATTGTTTATGGACCCCCCATAGTGAGTGCATTTTCTTTGTACTTGCATTATATAATTGAGAAGAAAAGAGAAAGAAAATATGCCTCACCTTCTAATTGAATTTTTCATGTATTGGGTTTTTCTAGGGTACATTTTGTGTTTATTGTGTGGATGATGTGTTATTTGCTTTCTACTTTCATTTAATTTTATTCAATATTTTATGCATTAAACTAGTAACAACCAAAGATAAAATTAAATTAATTATTATGATTATTAGATGTGATTTCTTTAACTTTTTATTTGTAGAATTATGTTGTTATCGAACTTTGTCAAACTGCTCAACACATCTTCCATTTCAACATTAGTGCCACTGGCTTTAAAATGACATTAGTATTAGCAATTACTTTTGGTAAGGAATTGCAATTTTATTCATTTTATTTAGGGAATATTTCTCCTTGTTTTGACATTAAGAGTGAGAGTACCTTGAAGTGAGGTGATTTACTTATCAGTTTTATTTAGTTCGGCATAAGTCACTCCATTATGATGCACTTCATAAAAAAATGACATAGTGGATCCCAATGTTTCATATAAAATTCCCACATTAAATTGGTCTGGGTCTTTTCTTCACAATAATTCAAAGCTATAAGATGTTGAATTAGGTGTTAAAGTCCATATCTTTCTTTGTGGTCTCTCTTTTCATTTTGGCTACCTACAAACGATAAATCCAAAGTCTTTGTTCATATCCAAATTTCTCGAGGAATATGGTTTTAAAACCTTTATAATGAGTAGTAATGACCAAAAAATTTAAGAGGATGGAGAATCCCTTCCACAAAGGGTGTATAGAAAAAGTCTAAAGTCTACATCATGTCTTATGTTCAGTAATTGAATTGTTGGCATGTAAGTTTTAATATTCTCTCCAATTAAAAGAACTTTATCTAGGTTCTATTTCGAAACTTGCCTTTCAATGTTTTGGGAAGATCATATAATGGAGTAGACACTTGTAAAGTATCTTCTCCCAACTAAGTAATTGATTGATTTTGTGTAACCATATTCAGAATATTTGATTCCATGGGTTTTTTTAAGTTAAAGGGGTCCTTGAAAATTTCAATAAGATTTTTAAATTGGTTTTCAAGTTTGCTTAGAGTATGGTAATTCATTGAGGTCATCAACATCATTGCAATTCTTCATAGTTTTGAAGGCTATCGAATTCCCTAGCATAGTTTTGGTTAGATTTTTGAAAATGGTGAATTTCTTCAAACTTAAGAAGAAAATTTAATTGATAGTTGGATTGATTCTACTTGGTTTGTCCTTGTTGTTAAATTGATTCCAATTTTTAACCATATAAAGGCAGGGTACCAATTTGTTGACATGGGTTTTTGACCTTTATCGATACCAAACCCTCAATTTATGGTTCCTATCCTTTATTGGTGAATCATATAGTTTATGGTACTTTCCACTAGATTCATTTTAGTCTATTTGATTTTATATATTTATGCTAGAGAATAAAAAAGTGCAAAAATTAAATCCTAGAACTAAAAAATTAATATTTAAGGCTGGAAATGAAGTAACTTGAGGTGCATCAAGTAATACAGTAAGTCTATGCAACAAAAACAAAGCATTTGCAAATATCAAAGATAATAAGATCACTATAAACTTCTTTATTCAGTTCATACTTCTTTTCTCGATAGATATGCATATAAGAAAAAAAGATAGTCACCCTAACATACTCATAGTATAGATATAACAAAACCAAAAAATAATAGAACACAACAAGCATCCACCTAATCTACTAGAGGTTTATTAATTTACTTCTATATTTTTAGTGTTCAAATAACAATTTTTTTAGCTTCTCACATGACTTCTTAGCTACCCCTAATCGTATAACTTCCTCTCTAAGTAATTTCATAATGCTCTAGTCTAATAAGGACTTCTAGATTTGTAATTTCACAACCAACAAGCCTGTTAGTGATAGGACACATCTAAAATCCAACTTAGCTCTTGGTTTTGATCTTCTACCATACATTTTCAGTCCCTAATTGCCAAAATCTTTAATTAGTAGTTAATGTTAAGTTTTGGAATTTACCTCCTATCACTATCCTTTCATTTGGCACTCTTTTATTGAGTATTGAGTTTTCTTGGCTCTTTTATTTGGTTGTTTCATGCATTAACACTCTAGGAAATTTAAGCAAAACCACTTAATTTATGACTCTAGCATATTCTAGTACCTCTTAATTACTCAAACAACTTGTTTTATTCATTCCCATCTTGTGTCCTTGTTTATGTTTAGTTATAGGGGGTATTTAGATCATATTTCCATCTTGTTTGTCTCCCTTAGCTATGTACCCAAGGGTGAATGTTGGTTGTCTGCGCAGACCCGGGTTTACTATAATGTACCAACAACACCCCTAGCTCACTGGCTCTTTCGGCAACAGACCGCGGAGCGGCCTGAAGTCTCACCCGAAGTGATCCTAATGGGTTGGCCAAAGACTCAAGTGTCTCGACCAGGTTCTGTATAGCGTCCTGTGTGCATCTCGCAGCTCTTCTTAGCCCACGAGATGTCTCTTTCCATGATGCACAGTTCCTCTTACTTGCGATGACTCTAGCCTTTATCGCATCGCCTCGTCCTGGGAAACACGTAACCCTCTCCTACGCTTAATCCTCAATCTGTGGTATCGTGCACCACAGCTCCTCTGATGGTGCGATATCACCTCCCTGTGATATCCTGCCGCTACGACTCAGCGTACTTAGCGTACTGGTGTTCAACTTATAGGACTCAACACACACGACTATTTTACACTGCGACTCTTAACTGTCTTGAGTGAAACTTAGACAAACCCTTATACATAATACTTAAAGGCTTCAACTTGCATTTATCCTTTTAATATATTGTGAAATGAATAACACATACATACATTTACTATAAGCAAAGGTCAGGTAATGAATGATAGATAAAACAAGTAAATACAATCACATGAATCAATCACATAGCGCTCTGAT
>LPNX011158981.1:786688-808467 GCA_001517045.1 Pseudotsuga menziesii | reverse complement strand
CCTCCAAAATTAATCAATATTATTTTATTATTTTAACTATTATTTTATTATTTTCCTTAGGAGGCCCATTTTATACCCCAAAATTCCTCTAATGTTTTCTAATGCTATTTTATGTAGCCTCCATTAGTCAAGTAATCTACCATTTGTGGACTTTTAGCTCTCTTTTGGTTTATTTCATGTGTGTTTGGTGTAGTTTCTCTATGGTTGAATATATTTTTGTCCTCCCTAGTCATTTTATTTTCCTATTTGAACCGATAGGGCCCCTAGGAGTAGGCACTAATATTCAAAATCATTATTTCAGCCAGCTAGGAAGTTATTACAACCATACATGCGTTGTTTAGCTTGTTTTCATATAATTTCCACATTTATAATTTCATAACCAACACGCATATTAAATATAGAATATGTCTAAATCTAACCCAACTCTTGGTTTTGAACTTCTACCATAATTTTCCAGTCCCTAATTACCCACATCTTCAATTAGTAGTTAATGTTAAGTGTTACAATTTACCTCCTATCACTACCCTTTCATTAGGAACTCTTTTATTAAGTTTTCTAGGCTCTTTAACTTGGTTTTTCCATGCATTAACATACAAGAAATTTAAGGGAAACCACTTAATTTCTAATTTTAGCATATTCTGGTGCCTCAAATAACTTGTTTTAATCATTTCCCATATTGTGTGATTATTTGTGCTTAGCTATAGGGAGTATTTAGCTCATGTTTCCATCTTAGCTATTTGTCTCCTCTAGTTATTTCCCCAAGAGTGTAACTTCCAGATGTGTAATTTATCTCCAAACACCCTTGCCTTTTTTTCAAATCAGTCACATTAGTACTTAGGGAAAGTTGGTTTTACTGTAAGTACCTATGAAAGTTTAATTGGGGACACCATTCATGGTTTGTCTGGGTCTGCCTTAGTGGACCTAAGAGACCTAATTAAGAGAGGGGACCCTGCCCATGTGACACTTTAGGGAAGTACTGAGGTTCCATTGGTCCGATGATCGTTTAATCTCTGCAAATTTTGATAATCAAATCGTGTGACAACATATACTATTACTCACAACTTTATAAAGTCCTCTGCTTTGGACAAATATTCTAGTAAGATGAATCATCATATCTTTATTGAAGATACTAAAATGTTATCTAGGGTTGGTCACTTATCCAAGGGACATGTAAGAGAGGCTATGCAAATTGTGAAGCAAAATAAAATGCCTAAATAGGAATGATGGCTTGTAATTGAGCAAAGTTCAACTTCCTATTCTCCAAATCCCTTTTTAATCTTAATGTGTTGTTGGAATAGTATTCTCCTTTGGTGGTGTTTTTTTTCTTTTTTTACAATTTTTTTTATTTGCCTTGTCCTTTATTTCCTTTTTTTGCTCTCTCCATCTTTTCTCTGTTTATCTCCCTTTTATTCCTTTCGTTGTTTCCCTTTTATTTTTAGATCTTTGTTTTGTTTTGATAAATTTCTTTCTTTTTATCTTAGTCTTTCTCTACCTTTATATGTTATATCCTATTTATTATTTATATATATATAGATGTAAATGTTTTTAATTATTTTAGTGTTACCACCTAAGTTGTACTTAGTGGTTTTTTATCAAGTGAGCCTGGTGAACTAGATAAGGATAACTTGTTTGGACTTCAGAAGACCTTCAGTCTTACTTATGGGAAGCTTTGTTGTACTATATCACATGTTCATACCCCACGGGGGAATTGTAATAAATGTTCTAGCATGATAGTGTCTATAAAAGACTCGGTCTCTTAAACTTCATTTGTCAATCCGATCATCCCAGGATGTTTTTTCCCTTGGTTATTATTGGTTGTTGAATAAACAAGTAATAATTTCTAAGTTTTTCACTCCATACCTCCAAAGTTGGGGTGGTCGGCTTGGCATTTAGGCCTATTGAGGTTATTAGAGTCTATGTGTCAATGTATAAACATGCTAGGCATCATGGTTGAGTCATATGAACATGTCTAAGTCCCCCTAGTTTTTTTCAACTTTTTTAATTTTTTTTAATTTTTTAGTGTTTTTTATTAAAATTTAATTTTTCCAAAACTTAGGCTATTTTTTAATAGCTTAATTGGAAAAATTGATTTTGTAATAAAAGTGGGCCAAATAATCAGTTTCAGTCATGTAGGTGCTCATTTTCAAGCTAAGAGCACCATGTAAACCCATGGACCCACTATTTCCTAGTTTTGAGTGATTTTCCATCACTCAGGTCAGAAAACCCCAAAAAATCAATTATTGATTATTTTAATTAATAAATTGATGAATAATGGAGCAAATCCAAAATCCTAGATTAGTGGATTCTCAACCAATTTGATTGAAATTAGTCAGATCTAAACCAGATTGACTGGATTTGATAAATCCTTGACTGAAGGAGGTGATCTGGACAGATCTAGAGTTGAACTTCAACATCCTTTATGAGGAATTTCGCCCTCCCTCTCTCCTCCACATGTTTGGGCTCATCTGGATGAGTTTTGGTGGATGCTTTAGTCAACAGGTTGAGGTGTCAGTTAGATCAGCCCCCTGATTGACAGTTGCACTCAGTGAGATTCTGATTTGGCTCAGCTAGACACAGATAAGGCATTGATGGACTCTCCTTCAGCTACAGTGGTCGATCTCCTTGGGATTTATGCCCCCTGGGTTGGATCTCCTTTTTTTGTATAAATAAAGCTCAGGCTGCCTCTTCTAAGCTAGTTAGAACTGTGATTGAGGTGTTGTTGCTCTTGTATTGTATTGTTTATTTTTCTAGAATAAAGAAGCTTTGGAGGCAAGATCTATGGTGTAATGCTCTTCATGTGTGGATGGTGATTGTCAAATGCTTATGAGGTATAATCTATGTTATTTATCACTGCTTTTGCTGGTTAATTGTTGGCCTTGAAGGAGAGAGCTCCCTCCTGTTAGGGTAAGAGTTTATTCTAGTTTGATTTATGCTTTTACTGCTGCTTGTTTCAGATCTATTGGAGTAGTATGTATTTTAAGTTTAATTGCATGCTTTCCAATTTTCTCTTCTGGCAGCACCTATGTTTTAACCATCTATTTGTGCAAGTATTTCTAAGTTGCAGGTGATATTTCTTGTAGAAGAGGTTGAGCTGGTTTGCATCTTCCTCATCTTCAAGATCTTCTGAATGACATAGTCCCTCGGTTTTCCACCAAAGAAGACTCCAAAGCTCAACATTCTAAGGTTTCCAACACTCTTTCTCTCTCTTCCTCCTTCAAAATCTTAAATTCTCTTCAAATTGGTTACTTTTAAAGAATCTTATTGCTTAGATCTATCTCACAAAGAAAATTACATATAGATCTAGTTAGTAAGATCTTTTCTTAAGTTTAGATCTCAGTTCTGTTTTGCATATAAAGTCATATTTTAAGAAATCTAGTTGAAATTATCCTCTTTTTTGCAAGCATTTTAAAGAAATTTTGTAGCTTGCTTTTAAGGTAGTTTCCTTTGCTGTACTTTAAAGTTTCATATTCTGAAATCAAAGTGCACATCTCATTGGCTTCCCAAACAACAAGCCAAGATCCGAAGAAAATCTTGCTTTCCTTGGTTCCCTTTTTTTCAAAACTAGATTACCCCAACTTAACAATTTTTTACTTAGTTTTTTCGGTAACTAGTGTGGTGACCCAAAACACTTTTAAAGTGTGTTTGGGCACATTTGATTTTAATTTCTCACTATTTTTTAGCAGGTCTAACAAAAAAGAAAAGGAGACTCTGCCCAATTTCTGACTCTTGGATGAACCAGAGCTTCCTGGAAGCTTCCCCCATCGCTGTGTTTTAATTCTAGCTTGTTACAAGCTTGTTGTAAGCCTTTGGATCCTTGATAACAAAGAACAAAGTGCATCAATTTCAATTTGCTGATATTGTAAATCACTGCTAATAAAAAGAAAAGGTCCTTTCGAGCCTATTCACCATCCCCCCCTTGGGGGGATTTGCGTCTGTGTCTTTTTTTGCTTTTCGTTCCTTTTTATTTTTTGCAATCTAGTGTAGTTCTAATCTGCAGGGTAGTATACTTTGATTTATTATCAATTCCATATTCCATATCTAAGGTTTCAAAGTAATTTAATACTTACCCCATGACTTCCCGATTGACCCGAAAGGGGAAAGAGATGCGTGATAGGACTAATTAGAGAACCGGCATTGTGTATCTTGGTTTTCTTTTTCATTAACTGTTTCTTCAGTTTTAATAAAATTAACCCCTCCTTGATTCCCCAATTGAGATCCACTTGGATCGAAAGAGGTTCCTGGAGGGTTTTCTTTTTTAACAAGAACACCCATCTCAAATTTTACTAAAATTGGCAAGACTCCGGTGTGTATGCTCTGCACTTGGCTGCGGTTCGTCCGATCAGTCAAGCTGTATCAAAATCATTTGAGTTACTAGAATAATTAGGATTCACTATCCCAAATTGACAAACCATCATGTGAAAATCCAACACCTAGATCAAACCATTACGGTGGCAAAATACCCAAAGGAAGCGGGAACTCCTGAAAAGTGACCTCAGGGCGCCGATCTCTGTTACACCTGCGGGTGCATTATGAACAATAGCCTCAGAGACTCCATTCAATTCACATATTCCTTGCAGGTAGCCGTGACGGTTTAGTTTTGGATATACTCCAAGTACTCTCGGGTATATCTGGAGTCCCCCCTCCTTTCGCCTAATTTTAATCAACTCATATTTCACATTAACTTAAAACATACCAAGAGGCAATCGCAAAACATTCACTCCAAGCACATGCAAGTACATTGATTATCTTTTGACTCCATTTTAAGGCACTGGTTATTTTCTTGCTATATATATATATATATATATATATATATAGTGTCTCGGCATTGTGCTTTCATGTGCTCTTTTTGTATCTTGTCTGTGGTTGTTTATGGTTAAATTTCAAACTCCTAAGTAACTCATTCAGTTTAACATCACCATACTAAATAATTTTTCCTTAGTAACTTAATAGGGTCTACCCCCCTTGGCTTCGTTAGGAGTTGAGCCTAAACGGAGGAGTCAAGAACAAGGTGACAACCTTGACTTGAGACTTGCCCCCAAGGACACACCGAGTGGCTTGAATATTTCTGCCATGTGACCCAGGTGTGTGAAAGGCGGCAACATTTAGTATCTATATAATTTATGTAAATCCTATATATTTTACCCATCACTTGGATCATTTGAGTTTAAATCTTGCTTTCTATTTGTGTTTGATTGAATTTTGTTTTATTAGATAATGTACTGTATGCTTATTCCTTTCTCTCTTAGTATAGTATCTTAGGTATATCTTATTCTTTATCTCTGCAGCATATGGATTTATTTGTTGTTTTATTTTTCTTAATGAATCGAAATCATATTTGAAGATATGATGACTTAATATTCCCATGCTTTAGTTTTGGAAGTTGTTTCATATATACTTGGAAGGGTAATAATTTCTTCGACATCTTTGCAAATACCTTTGAATCATAAGGGTTTGATCGATATATCTTCTCTTTTCTCCTTCTCCCATATTGATGGGCTGTATATCGCAAGTCGAAAACATTGACTATAATTCTTTGAACACAATTAATTTGGAAGTCTCAGCTAACAATTTAACACATTGTGAAATTTTACAACAATAGATAACATTAATTTCACCTTGGTAGGTTTTGATGTTCACTTCCACTTCCACTTTTAAACATAGATGGGGAAAAAATGATGTCACTGGACTTTGACTCTTTCATTGTCTCCTTTTTTTTCTCTTTTACGGGGTCATTGTCATCTTTAGATTTCCCATATGATTTAGCTTCTAAGTTATATCTACCAAACTTCTCGAAAAACAAAAACTTGTTATCAAGAGATGTTAGTGACTTGCACTTCTAGCTTTGAAAATATCTCATTTGACCCATCCCTTTGATTGTTATTATTGTATTCATCCACTATGGCTAAGGTTTTGATACTTCTTCCTTATGCCACTTCCTATATGGCCATCAAGCTATGATAAACATTGGGTTGCTAGGAAAGGAAGGAGTTCCATTCTTATTGTATTGTTTATTGTTCCATAGTTGAATAGAACTTCTAGGAGTGATATATTGAAGCATAACATAGAAGGCAGAAGATCCTATAACAACCATTCAATCCACATTGTCTATGATAACTCCATAGTCAGTGCACTTTTTTTGCACTTGCATTCTATAATTGAGAAGAAAAGAGAAATATAATATTCCTCATCTTCTAATTGAGCTTTTTTGGGGTTTTTTCTAGGGTACATTTTGTTTTCATTGTGTAAATGATGTGTTATTTGCTTTCTATTTTCATTACAATTTATTATGTATTTTATGCATTATACTAGCAATAATTAAATCTAAAGCTGATTATTGTAATTATTAGATTTTTTTAAACTTTTATTTGTAGATTTATAAAGTTGTTATTGAACTTTCTCAAACTGCTTGACACCTATTCCATTTCAACATTCATAACACTGGCTTTAAAATGAGATTAATGTTAGCAATGACTTTTGGAAGGGAATTGCAACTTTATTCATTTTATTTAGGGAATATTCCTCATTGGTTTGACATTAAGAACATTAAATTTGTTGGGGTCTTTTATTCACAAGAATTCAAAGCTATAAGATGTTGAATCAAGTGTTAAAGTCCATATCTTTCTTCTTGGGCTCTCTTTTTCATTTGGGATACCTACAGACAAAAAGTACAAAGTCTTTGGTCCTCTCCAAATCTCAAGGAATATGGTCTTAAAACCTTCCCAATGGATACTATTGACCAAGAAATTTTAAGGGCATGGATAATCCCTTCCATAAATGGTGAAGCGAAAAAGTATAGTCTATGTCATGTCTTATGTTTAATAATTGAATTGTTGCATGCAAGCTTTAATATGGTCTTAAATTAAAAGAACTTTATCTAGGATTTATTTCAAAACTTATATTTCAATGTTTTGGCCAAAACATATAATGTAGCATACAATTGTAAAGCATCTTCTCCAAACTAAGTAATTGATTGATTTTGTGTAACCATATTCAAAATATTTGATTCCAGGTGGTTTTCAGGTTAAAGGGGATCCGGTTTTTGAATTGGTTTAGAAGTTTGCTTAGAGTATGGTAATTCTTTGGGGCCGCTAGCATTGTTGCAACTCTTCATAGTTTTGAAGGCTATTGAATTGCCTAGTATAGTTTTTGCTTGATATTTGAAATTGAAGAATTTCTTCAAACTCAAGAAGAAAATCTAATTGATAGTTGGATTGATTTTACTTGGTTTGTCCTTATAGTTAAATTGATTCCAATCTTTAACCATATATTAAGGGCAGGGTACTTCTTGTAGTACCAATTTATTGGCATGGGTTTTGACCCTTATCGATGTTAAACCCTCAATTTTTGGTTCCTATCCTTTATTGGTGAATACTACAGTTTATGGTACTTTCCACTAGATTCATTTTAGTCTATTACAAAAAATAAATCCCAGAACCGAGGAAAGTAATATTTAAAGCTGTAGATGAAATAACTTGGGGTGCATCAAGCAAGAGTGTAATCCTATGCAACAAAAATCAAACCATTTGCAGATTGTAACAAAGAGAATTAAAGACAATAATATCACTATAAATTTTTTTCTTCAGTTCAAACTTCATTTTCATATACATATGCATATAACAAATAAAGATATTCACCCTAACATACTCATAGTAAAGCCGTGACAAAACCAAAAAATAATATAATGCAACAATCATCTACCTAATCTACTGAAGGCTTATTAATTTACTTCTAATATTCTTAGTGCTCAGAAAACAAATTGTTTAGCTTCTCATATGACTATTCAACTACCCTAATTGTATAGCTTCCTTTCTAAGTAATTGCATAATATTTCATTATCATAAAGACATTATCTAATTCAAAACATAGGAAAATGACATTTTTACTAGTAGATATAGCATCACATAGAATTCATTAACATTCAGAATTACCCAGATAAGATATTGTTTGGATTTCATTATGTTTTATTGTACATAATGAATGTCGGCTTTAAGGCAATCAATTTATTTATGTGCCAGTGGGCATAGATTTGCAAGAAGAGTCGTAAACTCATGTTGCCACAAATGATTTTGCCCAATAGTATCATTTTTTTAGATATATTTGTAAATCTTCATGCAAGTTGTTCCATCACGACCAGGTTTTCATCAAGAATCTCTTATCCTTAAACAATTTTGTAGAAGTTTATTAACAATGGAAAGATTTCATCATTGAGCCTCAATGCATATGTGGTGAACTTGCCCACATTATGCTTATCCATTTTATAATATACAACTTGGTTTTTGAAATAGGATAACTTTTCATCCTTTTGTCTAATTTCTTTCAACATATCCAATATTCTGGATTGAGCCACTTCTGCCGAGGCTACAATTGATTTGTTTAGACGTCAAAATGACAATTTTAGTTGTCTCAATCATAACCTCATTCATATTGATTTTCCTTTTTCTTCGTGTTTTTTTCAACACCTTTATTTCTATTGTGAAATAAAAGGCTTCTAATGTTGTTGTCAGCTTGCTACCAAAGGTTTAGGGCATTTCTTTGAGGAATAACTAGAACCATGATTCTTCTCCAATTAGAGTAAAAAATTCTCTTGTGAGCCCCATGTTCATACTTGTGCCTCCTTAAACAATATCTACATTTGTTTTACTGGTTGCTCTGTCTATTCTTATTCTTCCTCCTATGTGTTTGTCTAATATTTATTTGTGCTTGGATTTGCTAAGATTTCTCCTCCAAAAGAATATTGGTCCTAGTATTTTGTTGATTTTTTATATCCTCCTTGTAAGTCAAGTCAATTATGTTTGTCATTTCAACTCTAAACTTTATGAGCAACCAATCCTAGTATTTTGTTGATTTTTTATATCCTCCTTGTAAGTCAAGTCAATTATGTCTGCCATTTCAACTTTAAACTTTATGAGCAACTGAATATATTTTCCTTTGTTTATGAATAAAATTTTGTTCCTTGCTTGTGGAACTCATTAACTTTGATAACATCCGTAATGCATCCTTTTTAGTTTGTTCCAGTGGCTATCTTTTTACTTTCCAAGACATGCTCATAATATAAGATGCTCTATTGAAATCTCCCCTCAAGACATTCGGTCACTCTAAGCCCAACCTTTTCCATGTGAATAAATTTGAACCTTAATCACCCCTAAATAGTCATGCATTTTGAAATATTTTTTGTAAGTTGATATTTTCTTTTATATCACTGGCTTCCATCTACAACAAAATTTGAAAGTTTGTACATATCAATAGTAATAGGATAAGACAATTGACCTTTCTTCTTCCATGAAAAGCCACTTATAGATTATATTTCTCAATAATAATTTACAGGCACATTTTTTGGCATTGTGTGGTGCTCAAGATTTTGATGTAAACTAAATTTTCAACATACCAATTACCAATTGGCACTATAACTTAGCAGGATTTGTTAGATAATTTAGGCATTGCTTCTTGAAAATGTATTCAAGCAAAACACCCCAGGGGTTGTTGCATAAGGGTACTTATTTTGACTTAGACTTATTTTCCATAAATTCTCACAATAGACATGGATGAGGGGGCAATGAAAATTGCAGCTTCAACCCATTACTAGAGATATATTTATAGTTTCATACAATGTCCCTCAAATATGAGGCCATATAAAATTTAGGTTTGTGATCTAGTAGAGGAGCATGAGCCCCTATCATTGAAAAAAACAAATTAACTGGAAGAATGTCATCATAGTTAAAAACTATTCCATTGTAGTGCAATACTAGGACCAATATTCCTTTAAATGGGTGGCATATTTTTCTCCATACAATCTATAAATTACAACAAAGGAATCCACAATAGTTAGCTTTAGATTCCTAGTCACATAATTTCTCATAGGATGCCTTTGAAATGTTTTTCTACATGCCACCATCGTGCCTTTATTATGTTCTCTACATCATGCTTTTCAATTAAGTGTTAAGTTAGGTGCAATTTAGGGTCTTAGAATTTGTAAATTATAGTGAAGGTATTGTCCTGACACAAGTCTATGCATCTGCGTATATTTTAGTAAAACCATTTTTGTGTACTAACCATTAAATCATATCAAAACAAGGAAAATTCTATGTCCATGTCACTGCATTGTGGAGAAGATATATTTGAACCACATGGTTCATTCACATTTCATTGGGTATTTAAGCACTTAGATATTTAACTAAGATTGATGCATGGAGATGCATTCTTGTACATCTAAAATAGTTGTCTATAAGAATTTTCATTTCTCTATCATGCGTTGAAAATAAATCCAAGAAAGTGATTGATTTACAAATATTAGGCCTATGGCCAATCTATTTCACCAACATGAATCTTGTTATCTTTTGGGGTTATTTTAAAAGTGCTTACACCCTGCTCAAGGTGGTTCATGTGATGCAAAATGCATGGTTTATTTCCTACCCATGCTTGTACCTTAGTGTGCATACACATTAGATATATCTTATGCATTGATTATTATACCTGGACTTGATGCTTATCTCACACTCTTCCTTGGGACGTTGGAGACCTATGTGTCATGGTGACATTCTTCATGGGGCACACATGGAGGGATTGGTTGCTTGCTTGGGTGGAGGACCTATGTGGAGAGGAGAGTTTGGAATTTACGAGAGTTGGGAATTGGGATGGAAGAGTTGAGCCTTAGGTAGCATGGGGACACTTGGCTTCTTACACCGAGTCTTATGGATGACTTGAGGATGCTCAGGTTGAGTAGTGCACATGCATTAGGGGGTAGGATTGGAGAATTGAAGATATTTGAAGATGATTGTTGGATCTTGCTTGTTGGGTGCTCACATTGGGACCCTTACTTGATGGATGGGTATACTTGAGAGTTTTACATTTGCCACTTAAAATTGAAGCACTTTACATGTGAACCTATCTAGTGATTAGTTGGGATGCTTGTTTATGGACCTCAACCACTTTATTATTGTTTACCTCCCTCACTTATGATATATATAAAAGGAGGAGATGGTATTTTCACTTAAGGCATTGATGTATTGATCACATACATGTATTAGAGAAATGAGAGCTAGATAAAACTTGTCTCTTTCCTAAGTATTACTTCTTCAATTTTATACTTTGCACTCTTGTCTAGTGCATTAGGGTTCTTATGTTGATAGAATCCAGATATTATGGTTACAATCTACCTTAAGAAGATATGGGTTTGGAATAAACTTTGGAGGAGAAAAAATAGCACTCTTCTTGCAAAAGAAGACTAGGGTTTTGTGGCATTGGGAACTCTAGTACTGTTTGGAATATTTGATGTGGGCAAGATAGTGGAAAATTCTTGCTTTATGTACATTTGTGTGGTGCGAGTGTAGGTGCCAAAGGGAGGTTTCTAGTGCATAAGCTAGATCATTGTGGATACTTGGTGGAGCAACCATATGCTAGATCATTGTGGATACTTGGTGGAGCAACCAACTTTTATTGGGATTGATTCTGAGATAAAAGATAAAAGACCGTGGCCCAAGTTTGACAATTACTTTACAATAATTTAGCTAAAAAAAATCAACAATGTTTTGTCTATTTAGATTTAAAAATAAATAAAAATTAAAGAGCTTTTAACATGAATACATTGTCTTGTGCTGCACTGTTATAACTTTTAAATATATAGTCTGTTTTAAATTTAACTAAGTGGATCAAAGCTCTTAAAAAAATACGAAAATATCAATGTGAAACAATACATCTTTATATTAATGACAATATATATAAATTTGATAACGTGGTCATATACATATGAGAAAAAGAAGGGGCCATCTTGGCCATCCTTGGTTACAAGAAAAATTTAGAAAACACGTTCTAAAATGGAGGAGGTCCTCCTCAGTTGGAACCGTGCCATCATCTGTCCCATGAACTAAATCAAAATTTAGAAAACATACTCTAAAATGGAGTTGGTCCCTCCATTCCACGGGACCTCAATTAGAATCGTGCCATCATCGATTCCATAAACAAAATCAACTTCCACATCATTTAATTTACAGAGCTTTGGCTTGGGCGAAGCATATGCCCACATCTTTCCACACCCTCTCACTTCCACCGTGGCACGACCTCCCCCACACCTCACATGCTCCACAGCGCCACCCGTGTTTAGCATATCGACCAACCCAACAGCAGCGAATCGAATTCCACGTGGCATCCTCTTCACGGGGACAATGGTAAACAGCTCAAACTGAAAGGGGTCGAGCTCCACGTGGATTTCGTCCGTTGGACCGATCAAGCAGAACTTCTGTGCCCGGAAAAAGTACACGGCGAACTCTTCCACTCCTTCCACGACTATCGTCGGGTCGGAGACCTGGTACCACTCCACGTCTTTCGTAGAAATGGTAGAATGCACGCGATTCGAGAACTGGGAGGAGCACATGTTCGCCCGTTCTTTCTTGTTCCATCCCCCTCCTNATATATATATATATATATATATATATATATATATATATATATGCAAGTTGAATACTGTTACACAGCGCGGATATATATTCATTATATATATGCAATTTCAAGTTGAATACTGTTACACAGAGCGGATAGATATTCATTATATATATATGCAATTTGATAGATAGATCTGGATTCTGAATGGTTACCTTGTTTAGATTCCAGATCTTGAGCATGGTTTGCCCGTCATGGAGTGGATCGTTGAAGAGACAACCGCGGGTGGGAAGGGCGTAGTGTCGGCAGCGTAGGATGGACCCGTCAGGCAGTACGAGGCGCTTCAGGAGCGCAAAGTCGTGCTGCCCGACCTTGTCGCTCACATAAATGGGACCTCCGGATATTGCACGGGAAGCCGCGTGGAACTCTGCGCACGGATGCGTGGTCTGGAACATGTCCCAGTCCGGCTGCATCACTTGCCCCATCCATAAGCTGTTGAACGCGCAGTGGACCATGTGACACCCTTGTAGCCAGTAGGTGTCATTTGGGTCCAAACCGTTAGGGTCGTTCGGGTCGGAGCAGGGCCAGAAGTCGTCCCCTGTACAACAATGCAAAATATTTCAAAATTTTATTGAAAAAATGGCGTGCATACTTTAAATCCATTCTATTGGAAGAAAAAATTGACCCTAGAAATAGCTATTAAAAATTTGGCATGGATTCGAAGAATTAATTATTAAAAATATTAAAATTGGTAGCTTTAAAGATCGTTTAGGTTAAAACAATTGGTAGCTCAAAAGAAAAGAGAAAAAATGGCTTACCAACTCGGCCTAGGCAGATCTGGTCCGTGCCGAGGTAGATGAAATCGTTGCCATGCTCCATGCTGGCGATAACTCCGTTGCCATTGAAATGCTTCCGGACTGAAGCGCTTAAACCCTCGAAATAAGCTTTTTGTAGATCGACCCGACCGCCCAGCTCTTGGGACAGTAGCTCCAGGACCTGTTAAGAAATAAGGTAGCGGGTTAATAATTTACATAAAAACTGGCCAACAATTCACTTTAATTTCTAATAGATTATGCTCAGAAATGGGGAAAAAAATTGAATGAATGAAAAATGAAGCACGCACATGAATAACGTCGACTTTAACGCCATCGATCCCGGTCCGGGCAAGATAGGAGTGCATTGCTTCGTAAAGATCGTGGGCGTGCTCCGGCGGGACAACACCGATGCCGTTGTCAACAATCTTGTCGACAGCGAGGTCCTTCATGGTGGTCAGCAACCCGGGCGAAAGCGACGGTGTCAATATTTCAGCAGGCAGCGTTGTCGTGCGCGGTCGGACTCCACCCCAGTACCCGCACAACGCATGCCAGACGTAAACGTATTCCAAATTGCTGAACTCCGACTTGAGATCCCGCACGAACGCCCCCATCCCGACAGGAGCATCTGATCGTGGTTCTTGGACATCGGCGTCACTGTTAGGTTGCTTCTTGAGAAGAGTTCCACCGACATAGTTGCTGAATTTGTAGTTTTCTTGGAAGCGCGTGAGCCTGCAGGGCATCTGGTCACCGGCAACGGTGAGCGCCATGGCTTCTTTGGATGGATCGTTGTCGTGGGAGATGGACTGCCAGCCATCATCGAGGAGCACCAAGCCCGGGGGACAGCCCCCTTCGACGAGGCGCTGAACACCCTCCCACACGCCCTCGGGCTTAACCGTCAAATAAAAGGCGTCCCACGTGCACCAACCGAACTTGTCAATGATGCCCGGCGGGGTCTTCTCCTCCAGAAGTCTGAAGGTCCCCAGGTGGCACCTCACCGCCCGCATCGCATCCTTCATGAGATCAAACGGATCGGCCCCGGCGTGAACATATACGCAGCTCCGGAAACTCGAACCGCGGACCTTGTCGGAGCAAGACTCCACGCACACATCGACGCTGTCGTCCTCTCCGGGCTGCAGCGAGGCTCTGAATTTTCCGTCTATGATGGGAAGCAGGAGGACATATGGGTGCGGGGCTAAATTCTGAGAGGTGGCCTTCGATGGCGTATCCAGAAGCAAGAATTGCGTCTCGATTTCCATGTCGGAACCATTGTTACCGACCCAGTGGGTCGTCCACCAGACCTTGAAACGGAAAATGCTCGCAAATCTCACATCTTTCAGTTTCCCCAGCGAGGCAACGTGCCTACTCTCAGAGGTCGCAGCATCGAATCCCAGGAAACACCCGGTTCGATCAGCGATCTTGGAATTGCAAATGGAAGAAAAGGGGGAGACAACAACATTGGGAGGAACATCAAGCAAAAACGGCAAGTCATGAACAAAAAGCTTCCTGTCTAACAGAGTAATGGGCTGCTCCGCTTGACCCAAAAGCATATCCACATCGGTTTGCATATTGGGAGCCATTGAAGTAATTCAAACAAGAAAATGAACTGAACTTTTGGCTAAGCAATTAGCAATTTGATAGCAGTAAACAAGAAATATACAAAACTGGACCAAAAGCTTTGGGCTGCCGGCAGAATCGATGCAAATTAGACCTACAAATTCAATCTCAGCATTCACTCTGAATCAGTCTCTAGCTTCTTCAACATACGAGAATATACACACAACTCGGAATGCCCAAGAGTGAGAGAGCTTTGCTACATTTATAGCACAAATAGGGCATCGTCCCTTTCTTTTTTTTTTAATTCAAATATATTTGTGAGCAGACCTCGCGAAGGATCCCACCATTGTTAACTTGCTATGCGGGATAAACTAGTGATTAAATATCTGCCAATTGTCGTGATCTCAGTAAGCGAAATAATCTTCAGAGGCTCCGGACGCGCCACGTAGCATAGGACTGTTGAATGTCGGTTTGAAAAAGTAACGGACAAGCCCGCGGTTATTTTCTGTGTCCCACCAGTATGTCCAACGAATGGGCCCTGTGGAATCCGGGAACCGAGGGAAAGGAGCTTTAACGATTCCAGAATTCTCTGGATAATCTAATTTTATTCAACAAAGGATTTCGCTGTATATTTCGTATAACAAACACAACAACTGCCGATAGTCTTAGCAACCTCTGTCGAATAGAGAGGCTTATTCCACGAACTTTAATGTTTCTCAGGATAATGAATTTTATATTTCTTGTGGCACATCTTTTTATTATTAAATGTATTTGATGTACGCTTTTATCATATTTAAGGGGGAAATTAGTAGAACTTTAACCACCTCTGATCTTCTATCTTGTTTTTATCTTAAATTGTAATTATTAATTATTTTAAGATTAGAAAACTAAATGTTGAAATTTAGATAAAATATGTATTTATTGACTATGCTCAAGAAAAAGAAAAGAATTTTTTTAAGGATATAAGACAATTCCAAAATAAATATATTTCACATTATCTATCTAAATTATTATCGAAGAAAATCTCCCTCACTTACACGACATGTGATGCATTTTCTCTTGGTTCTTTTCTTCGGTTTTAAGAAACAAAAGATAGTTAGTCTCATTCATAATTTAAAACTGGATTTAAACTCATGTATATAAACAAAATTAAATTTAAGAAGTACGAGTTTGATTTTTAAATGAAAATGGGGACATATAAAAGAAATATGTAAATTTAATTCATTATCATAAAGTTATTTTACACAGAAAACAAAAACCAAGGGTTTTTACTATTTTTTTTTATAAATGATTAGCAAATTTAAATCAATTTAATAAATATATAGGTAATTTAATGTTGTTAAGATATACTTTTAATAAGTTAATGTTGTTAGAACAAATTCTCATTCTTAAAATTTTATGGGTGGAAAGGGTTTGCTATCTTTATGAGTTTATGAGTATTGAAGATGAAAATCACTTTCTCTTAGAGTATCTTGCTTACACCCACATTAGATCCGAGTTTCATAATATGTTTTATAATACAAACCTTATATAATTTATATTTAAGCCAGCTTTATTTTTTTGGATAGAAATTTTACTTCTATCTATATCTAAATTAAACCAAACCATGTTACACTTAGACAAAAGAAAACAACTTTACTTAAAATTCCACTAGGAAAAATATTATGCCTTTAATGTGAGGTGGTTACTTTTAAAAAATACATGAAAGAGAAGCTTGAGAATGTTTTAATGTAATTATAATTATGAGTATTCCTAATTTATATATAAAGTATAATAATAATGTACAAAATATAAATATAATTGTTATAATTAAGGACACTTATGATTGTTGCTATTATTATTATAAATATAAAATTAATTTTTATGTATTATTAATTGAATCGAATTTATATATTAATAGTTATAAAAGTAATATCTTTTTATTTTAAAAAATAATAAAAAATTATATGAATTATAAGTTTTAAGTTTAACATCACATAAAGATAATAACAAGAAATCATAATAATTAATTTTATTGTAATTTTATGTATTATTAATTGAATTCAATTTATATATTGATGATAATGATGATGGTAAGCTTTCCTTTGCACCAAACTTAGGTTTATTGGACCTAAAGAAATGAATTATTTAGTTTGTTTTAAAACTATATTTCTATGCTCAAAGAGCTTAGAGAAGCGTCTCAAGCTCGCTATAATTTTCACATGTTAAAAGGCTAGGAAGGTCGGTATTGCAAAAAAGATAATGAAACTGAGATATAATGTGGGTGTATGCATGGCATTCTAAGAGGAAATGATTTTCATCCTCAATGTTCATATTCTCATATAGATGGCAGATCCTTTCCACCCATGGTGTTTTAGGAACTGCCCAATGACCTATTTCACTATGGAGCTCATGAGAGTTCGTTCTTATCTTGGCTATATTGATATTTTTTCTTTGAACTAGTTAAAACAAAGAGATACTTTTGATCTTCTAAAGTAGGGTTGATGACCTCCTTATAATATCTTAATTTTCTTTTACCCTCTAAATCTTTCTCACACCACATTTTCTTTTTAAACTTAGAAGTACCAATGGTTTAACCAAGCCCTTGTATCTTTATACCAACCTCACTTGAGCCTTAGGCCATTTTGGTTGGAATTTAAAGCTAGCTTAGGAAGTCTATGGTATCCCATGTTATTGATCTTGTGCTTGTACAACAGGAGCCTAGTCATAACTAGGCTCTCAATAGGGGAAAGACCCACTTCTATAAGGAGAATAGGGTAGGGTGTATTGCTTTTAATTTTGAGGTTATACCTTATAAAACGCTTCTGGATTTGCTCAATCTTTCTCCATAATTTTCTAGAGATGTTGCAACCCCAAACCTCACACCCATACAAGATAATAGGAGTGACTAAAGTTTCAAAGAAGATGCTTCTTTTTATCCCACATCACAAGGTTTGCTGCTTTACAATTATTTTCAAGACCAAAATAAGCTTTCCACCCTCCATTAATCCTTTTCTCAATGCTATAGTTCCAGTTGAGCTTGTGATGAATATCAATTCCTAGGTATTTGTAAGAAGACACTTCCTCCAAGTTGCTATTGTCATACACAAAATTAGCGTAAGTATCCTTCTTGGATTTGATAATCATAACTTTTGTTTTGTCAGTATTAACAGTCATACCCATGGTAGAGAAAAAATCCTTAAGAAGTCTTAGTTGCTTATTAAGATCAGATGGACACCTTGCCATAAGAACAATATCGTCATCGTAGAGAAGAAGGATGATGACTATTCCGGCTAAGATCGAGCCAACACATCCTGCTTCCTCTAAACAACCTTCTAGCTTATAGATGTAAATTTCAAATAGGGTAGGGGAGAGGGGAAACCTTGTTTAACTTCGATATCACACTTAATATATTTCAACCACCCCTTGTTGCTCTTAAACTTGGCAATGACATTCTCATATAACCTTATTGTGATAGCTCTTACCTCGAAAGGGACCTTTAGATCTTCTAATCTATTCCATCGGTTATTTCTGGGTAGTGTATCGAAAGCCTTTCTAAAGTCCACAAAGCGACAAAAGAGATTGGATTTATGATTACGACATTCCTCCACAATGATCCTAAGTGTAACAAGGTGGTATGTTGTTGAGTGCTTCCTTCTAAAACCCGCTTTGCCTTTAGCCCGCTTACCTTCACTTTCAAGCCATATGTTGATCTTCTTTTCCAAAATAATACCATATAACTTGGCTAAGAGAGGGCTAATCATAATTGTCCGATAATTAGAGGGGTTATTTGTATCCCCACTTTTAAAAATAGGGATAATGTGGCTCTAAGTCCATGGTTTAGGGAACCCTTACTTCAAAGCTTGATTGAAAATCTTGTGGATATGAGGGATGGGGACAGTACCTCCAATTTTTAAGATTTCTTCTTGGTAACCTTTAATGTCCTTAGCTTTTCCATTTGCCAGACACTTAACCCCAAAATCTATGTCTTCTAACGAGAACACTTCTTCCGTTGTGAGAAGGGTTTCAAAGTTATCTATGACATTTGGGGATTCATAAAGATTTTTAAGATAGGAATTCCAGTCGTGTAAATCAATTCTATTATTATCTTTAGTTTTTCTAGTTAGAATCTGCCTCTAGAATTTCTTAAGAGCTACCTTAGAGAGGTGTAAGAGATTTTCTTCTCTTTTATGAATATATTGCATTTTTCCCTTTTAGTTAGGGAATTGTATATTTTTATCTTTTCACTTTTAAGAGACTTATCAAGAGCTTCCTTAATTTCTCTCCTCCCACTCTTACAATCTTTATCATACCAAGGGTTGGTTTTGGTATTTCTTTTATTACTTGAAACTTCAATTGAAAACTTGTTAATAGAATATGAGAGGGTTGTAGTAAAATTATGATAGAGGTTTTCTATGTTGTTTATACCTGATAAAGGAAGCAAATTAATTTTTAATTCATTTACAAAAAGATCATTTTTATTTCTATCAAAGATCAAGTTTTTTTTGGCTATGAAGATTACTTTTTATGAGTTCTCTATGCATGACAAAATTGAGAATTACAATTAAAGGTCTATAATCTATTAATATGTATAAAAGTCATAACTTTTTTATTCTAAAAAATAACAAAAAATTATATGAATTATAATTTTTAAGTTTAATTCACATAAGAATAATAATGATTAGCAAATTTAAATCAATTTAATAAATATATAGGTAATTTAATGTTGTTAAGATATAGTTTTAATAAGTTAATGTTGTTAGAACAAATTCCCATTCTTAAAATTTTATGGGTGGAAAGGGTTTGCTATCTTTATGAGTTTATGAGTATTGAAGATGAAAATCACTTTCTCTTAGAGTATCTTGCTTACACCCACATTAGATCCGAGTTTCATAATATTTTCTATAATACAAACCTTATATAATTTATATTTAAGCCAGCTTTAGTTTTTGGGATAGAAATTTTACTTCTATCTATATCTAAATTAAACCAAACCATGTTACACTTAGACAAAAGAAAACAACTTTACTTAAAATTCCACGAGGAAAAATATTATGCCTTTAATGTGAGGTGGTTAATTTTAAAAAATACATGAAAGAGAAGCTTGAGAATGTTTTAATGTAATTATAATTATGAGTATTCCTAATTTATATATAAAGTATAATAATAATGTACAAAATATAAATATAATTGTTATAATTAAGGACACTTATGATTGTTGCTATTATTATTATAAATATAAAATTAATTTTATGTATTATTAATTGAATTGAATTTATATATTAATAGGTATAAAATAGTTTTTTTTTTAATTTTAAAAAATAACAAATAATATCTAAATTATAATTTTTAAGTTTAATATCACATAACAATAATAAATTGTAAGAATTGAATTTTATGTATTATTAATTGAATCGAATTTATATATTAATAGTTATAAAAGTAATATCTTTTTATTTTAAAAAATAATAAAAAAATTATATGAATTATAAGTTTTAAGTGTAACATCACATAAAGATAATAATAAGAAATCATAATAATTAATTTTATTGTAATTTTATGTATTATTAATTGAATTCAATTTATATATTGATGATAATGATGATGGTAAGCATTCCCTTGCACCAAACATAGGTTTATTGGACCTAAAGAAATGAATTATTTAGTTTGTTTTAAAACTGTATTTCTATGCTCAAAGAGCTTAGAGAAGCGTCTCAAGCTCGCTATAATTTTCACATGTTAAAAGGCTAGGAAGGTCGGTATTGCAAAAAAGATAATGAAACTGAGATATAATGTGGGTGTATGCATGGCATTCTAAGAGGAAATGATTTTCATCCTCAATGTTCATATTCTCACAGAGATGGCAGATCCTTTCCACCCATGGTGTTTTAGGAACTACCCAATGACCTGTTTCACTATGGAGCTCATGAGAGTTCGTTCTTATCTTGGCTATATTGATTTTTTTTCTTTGAACTAGTTAAAACAAAGAGATACTTTTGATCTTCTAAAGTAGGGTTGATGACCTCCTTATAATATCTTAATTTTCTTTTACCCTCTAAATCTTTCTCACGCCACATTTTCTTTTTAAACTTAGAAGTACCAATGGTTTAACCAAGCCCCGGTATCTTTATACCAACCTCGCTTGAGCCTTAGGCGGTTTTGGTTGGAATTTAAAGCTAGCTTAGGAAGTCTATGGTGTCCCATGTTATTGATCTTGTGCTTGTACAACAGGAGCCTAGTCATAACTAGGCTCTCGATAGGGGAAAAACCCACTTCTATAAGGAGAATAGGGTAGGGTGTATTGCTTTTAATTTTGAGGTTATACCTTATAAAACGCTTCTGGATTTGCTCAATATTTCTCCATAATTTTCTAGAGATGTTGCAACCCCAAACCTCACACCCATACAAGATAATAGGAGTGACTAAAGTTTCAAAGAGGAGCTTCTTTTTATCCCACATCACAAGGTTTGCTGCTTTACAATTATTTTCAAGACCAAAATAAGCTTTCCACCCTCCATTAATCCTTTTCTCAATGCTATAGTTCCAGTTGAGCTTGTGATGAATATCAATTCCTAGGTATTTGTAAGAAGACACTTCCTCCAAGTTGCTATTGTCATACACAAAATTAGCGTAAGTATCCTTCTTGGATTTGATAATCATAACTTTTGTTTTGTCAGTATTAACAGTCATACCCATGGTAGAGAAAAAATCCTTAAGAAGTCTTAGTTGCTTATTAAGATCAGATGGACACCTTGCCATAAGAACAACATCGTCATCGTAAAGAAGAAGGATGATGACTATTCCAGCTAAGATTGAGCCAACACATCATGCTTCCTCTAAACAACCTTCTAGCTTATCGATGTAAATTTCAAATAGGGTAGGGGAGAGGGGAAACCTTGTTTGACTCCGATATCACACTTAATATATTTCAACCACCCCTTGTTGCTCTTAAACTTGGCAATGACATTCTCATATAACCTTATTGTGATAGCTCTTAGCTCGAAAGGGACCTTTAGATCTTCTAATATATTCCATCGGTTATTTCTGGGTACCGTACTG
>LPNX011158981.1:734628-783756 GCA_001517045.1 Pseudotsuga menziesii | reverse complement strand
TAAGAAGACACTTCCTCCAAGTTGCTATTGTCATACACAAAATTAGCGTAAGTATCCTTCTTGGATTTGATAATCATAACTTTTGTTTTGTCAGTATTAACAGTCATACCGATGGTAGAGAAAAAATACTTAAGAAGTCTTAGTTGCTTATTAAGATCAGATGGACACCTTGCCATAAGAACAATATCGTCATCGTAGAGAAGAAGGATGATGACTATTCCGGCTAAGATCGAGCCAACACATCCTGCTTCCTCTAAACAACCTTCTAGCTTATCGATGTAAATTTCAAATAGGGTAGGGGAGAGGGGAAACCTTGTTTAACTCCGATATCACAGTTAATATATTTCAACCACCCCTTGTTGCTCTTAAACTTGGCAATGACATTCTCATATAACCTTATTGTGATAGCTCTTAGCTCGAAAGGTACCTTTAGATATTCTAATCTATTCCATCGATTATTTCTGGGTACCGTACCGAAAGCCTTTCTAAAGTCCACAAAGCGACAACAGAGATTGGATTTATGATTACGACATTCCTCCACAATGATCCTAGGTGTAACAAGGTGGTTTTTTGTTGAGTGCTTCCTTCTAAAACCCGCTTTGCCTTTAGCCCACTTACCTTCACTTTCAAGCCATATGTTGATCTTCTTTTCCAAAATAATACCATATAAATTGGCTAAGAGAGGGCTAATCATAATTGTCCGATAATTAGAGGGGTTATTTGTATCCCCACTTTTAAAAATAGGGATAATGTGGCTCTAAGTCCATGGTTTAGGGAACCCTTACTTCATTGCTTGATTGAAAATCTTGTGGATATGAGGGATGGGGACAGTACCTCCAATTTTCAAGATTTCTTCTTGGTAACCTTCAATGTCCTTAGCTTTTCCATTTGCCAGACGCTTAACCCCAAAATCTATGTCTTCTAACGAGAACACTTCTTCCGTTGTGAGAAGGGTTTCAAAGTTATCTATGACATTTGGGGATTCATAAAGATTTTTAAGATAGGAATTCTAGTCGTGTAAATCAATTCTATTATTATCTTTAGTTTTTCTAGTTAGAATCTGCCTCTAGAATTTCTTAAGAGCTACCCTAGAGAGGTGTAAGAGATTTTCTTGTCTTTTATGAATATATTGCATTTTTTCCTTTTAGTTAGGGAATTGTATATTTTTATCTTTTCACTTTTAAGAGACTTATCAAGAGCTTCCTTAATTTCTCTCCTCCCACTCTTACAATCTTTATCATACCAAGGGTTAGTTTTGGTATTTCTTTTATTACTTGAAACTTCAATTGAAAACTTGTTAATAGAATATGAGAGGGTTGTAGTAAAATCATGATAGAGGTCTTCTATGTTGTTTATACTTGATAAAGGAAGCAAATTAATTTTTAATTCATTTACAAAAAGATCATTTTTATTTCTATCAAAGATCAAGTTTTTTTTGGCTATGAAGATTACTTTTTATGAGTTCTCTATGCATGACAAAATTGAGAATTACAATTAAAGGTCTATAATCTATTAATATGTATAAAAGTCATAACTTTTTTATTTTAAAAAATAACAAAAAATTATATGAATTATAATTTTTAAGTTTAATTCACATAAGAATAATAATAAGAAATTGCAATAATTTTAAGATTATTATATCAAAATTTGCATTTAAACATGATTTGATTTCAAATTCAGAATATTAAAAATTATATTTAATATAATTTGTAGGGCAAGGGACCCTCTTTAATGATAAAGTTATATATCTTATTAATCTTCTAAAAACAAATACATATTTTTAACAATTAAGCCCACTCAAATTATACCAAATACATGAATAAGTATACTATAAAAATATATATATAATCTCACAAAGTAAATTGTAATAAAAAAAGTTGTTATTCTATCTATTATTAATATTCTGTAATTATAAAGTTTTTGTCGTGTCTTTGGAAGATGGTATATTTGGGAGAAAAGTAATAGAATATACTCATCCATTTTTTATTTTAATGATTTTTTTTTAATTATCAATTTTCAATGAAAAAAATTATATACAAATTTGAACCTAAACTATATCTTAAACATATTATTATGATAAACAAATTAGCATTAAAATATTCTATTAATGAAAAAATAATAAAAAAATACCATATTTTTATTTTTAATAAACATTACGAATATCAAATTTATCATAATTCTTTTAAAATCTCCATTTTAATATCTACAATGCCATGCCGATGTAATATTTGGACATCTAAATAAAATTCATTTTTATAGTAAAAGATAAATAAATTTTAAGGTAAAGATAAAATCTATAAATAATTTAATTAAGTAAAATGTGAAAACAAAAATAAAAATTAAACAAATAAAATAAAAAACACTATTTTAATATTCTAATATTAATATTATTTTTTAAATGGATATTAAGAATATCATTATTCTTTCAAACTTTTTTTATTTAATATAAATATAAATATCTATTTAAAATACTAAATAAAAATTAAATTTATACTAATTAAAAAAACATCAAAAATATCTCACACCAATTAAAGTAATAACATATATTTAATAAAATAGTAATATGTATCATCACATAATCTCAAATTAAATGTCTCTTATCAACTATTTATATTTGTTATCCTTTAATTAAAATTATGATATGGTATTAATTTTTTTTTTTTTATATTAATTAAACTTTCATTTAATATATTTCTGTAATTGGTTGTTGATTGTTATAGTGGAAGTTTAAGACAAGTGATGGCTAAGATGCCCTTAAACAGAAAGGTCGTGGGTTCAAAACCTTGTAGATACCAAAAAATCCAACCATGTTAAGGGTTGGTGCAGTCCATAATATTATCAATGATATGCAATGCTATGGAATTGATTAGAATTTACCAAAGCAAAAAGTTTAATTAAACCATGTGTATAATTTGGAATATGTTTTCTTAAAATTTTATTATAAAATTAAAAAAAAAATTATTTTATTGTTACTTTAAGTTTAAAGAGAAAATGTGTTGTGAGAAATATTTAGAGGCTAAAACAAAATTAAGATATTATAAGGAGGTCATCAACCCTACTCTAGAAGATCAAAAGTATCTCTCTCTTTTAACCAATTCAAAGAAAAAAACTAATATAGCCAAGATAAGAACTAACCCTCATGAACTCCATAGTGAAACAGGTCATTGGACTGTTCCTAAAACACCATGGGTGGAAAGAATCTGCCGTCTCTGTGAGAATAGGAACATTGAAGATGAAATTCACTTCCTCTTAGAATGCCTTGCGTACATGCACATTAGATCTCGGTTTCATAATCTTTGTTGCAATACCGATCTTCGTAGCATTTTAACTTGTCAAAATTATACTGAGCTTGAGACGCTTCTCACCAAGCTCTTTGAGCATAGGAATACAATTTTAAAACAAACTAATTAATTGGTTTTTCAGGTATGATAAATCAAAATCTGGTCTCACTGGACGTTAACCATCATCATTATCATCAATAAATAATAGTTAAAAATATAAATATTATGTTCTAAAAAATCTAAACATTATAAAAATTTATATTTTATAATAATAAAATTAAATAACTTTGAATTATCAAACACAACAACTCTGAACCAATCTAAATGGATAAGTCCAACGAATGTACTATCGAACCGACTAATCTACTTTTTTTCAAGTGATGAATTGGGTGTGTAAGTTTCATGGAACAAGTTAAGCTATATAATGAGCCATAAAAATCCTTTAAGAATGTGGGTAAACAAACACCAACTTATAAAATAAAACAAATGATAGTATAAATGTATAAATCTCTCTCCACTTAATCATCATGCAATACTAACGTTGGGCCAATTTGCACTCAAAACTTAAAAGATTACGCTTAAAAGCAAAAAAAGTAGGTTAAAATTTTCATATTCAAAATAATATCAATTTTATTAATTATATACAAAATATATATTTTTTTATAACTTAATTATTTTTAAATAGTCAACATAGATATATCTTAAATTTTAATTAATCAAGCATATATAGAAATATGATTTCTTAAGTTATAAATGTCAAGAAATTTGATCCATTAGATAAATCTATGAATCATCATGCAATACTAACGTTGGGCCAACTTGTACTCTACGCTTAAAAGCAAAAAAAGTTGGCTAACATTTTCATATTCAAAATAATATCAATTTTATTAATTATATACAAAATATTTTTTTTTATAACTTAATTATTTTTAAATAATCAACATAGATATATCTTAAATTTTGATTTATCAAACATATATAGAAATATGATTTCTTAAGTTATAAATGTCAAGAAATTTGATCCATTAGATATATGTTACTTTTAATTAATTAATTTATTTTATAGTTACATAACATTAAATTATAACATATAATAATGTGTAAAGCATCTTCCTATTTTCGATACAATTATTTATAAAAATATACAAAACATGAATTTATGGAGATAATTAAACAATGCCCTCACTATATTAAAGGCCTAACAGAATCATAGTGTGTAACAAAACAAAAACCCGACACATGTAAAAAGAACTAATTTTGGAAATGTTAACGAAATAGATGGTTAGATTACCATAAAAAGTTTATGTTATATAAGAAATGTTCATTCAATTTGGATGTGTTTATTTTGATTGGGTGGTTGGCAATGATGGTGGCCACTTTTTGGTATTGGGGATAGTTCTTAAACTAGGCTATTCCTTTCTTTAAATGCTTGGACGATGTCTTATCCATATAGTAAGGAACCCACAATGGGTTAGTTAAAAGACCCACTTTCTAATTGTATTATGTAGGGTTGGGACTTGTAATTAGGAGTATCATCAGGAAAATCATCCTTTGTAGGATGGAACAATACAAAATTTTCATGCTCAGATTGCTTCCTTGAAAACTAATATATTTAGAGTGGGCTCTGGCCAGAAATGAGGAGGTAGAAGTGTTCTAATAAATAAAGATATAATTAATAAAAAAAAGGAGGCTGCATTATAAGAGAAAAGAGAAAAGATTGATGCATTTTGATCCATTAAGGATCATGATTAAAAGTTATATAGAGTGAGAAGAGGCTCACCTAATTACACAAATTACATGGTGAATAAATAGTCCATCAACATTCTAAAAACTAGGAACAAGATATAATTTCCAACATGTTTTATGTACTAGTGTTTAGTTAGTTCTAGCATAGCTGGAGTTTCCTTAGAGAGTCTCAGGAAAATTTAATCAAATACGAGCTCATAAAGAGAAGCTAAGAATGCCTCATGGATATATTCATATTTACCCTTTTAGTTAAGTTATTTTGTAACCTAGTGGTTTCTTTTCTGAATGGAAAAACTCATTTTCCTCCCAACCCTCTAATTTGTCCTCTAGTGGAGGGATTTACTTGATAAAAACTTACTAGCCTCCCATCCTTGAATTTTTCTTCTAGTGTAGGTTCGTCCAAGCTCTAACTCATTCTTCCATTGCATTCTAAGAACTTTAAAAGATCACGCAACATGCAAATGTTAGAGGATAGTGTTTACCACAATAAATTCAATAAAAGGTTGAATTTCTAGTCTTATAATGGATAACAAAGTCTAGTTTGTTGCTACTCACTCAAGCTGTTAAGAATCACATATCCAAGGTACATTTATTGGGACCAATTTGTGAAAGATTTGCATGATAGATTTGATTTAGATACCAATTTTGCGGGGATGCTAACCAAGTTGTGACAAATCAATACATATGAATGTATGGTTTATTTTGAGTGACTAGTCCTCAGAATAAAACAATTGGCTGCCAATTTTTTAACTGTGATTTATTAATGGTCTCAAGGAGGATATCCAAAGACAAGTTAACATGTATTAACTAGATGGTACATAGTTGGATATCTCTCAACAAGATTTCCATGCTAATGTTGTGGAAACTCTCCATTCTAAATGCCCCAATTTTTCCCTCTACCATTTTTCATCCCTCCAGCTTTCAAGGTCCACAAGTTTATCATCATCAAAGTGATGGAACGTGGATGCAATGCAAGCCTTAAAACCTCTACTTCAATTGTGATTATTTTTTTCTTCCCGATACATAATGTAAGGAGCCATAATGATTTATCATTGATATGTCCCCATCAAACAATTCAAATGGAAACTCAGATGAGGAAGAGACTAAGTTGGATTAGAGGGACATTGCACCCACTTTTGAAAAACATTTGCATACAAAAATATCTTTGTGAGGAACCACAAACCTCAATTCATGCCTAGCATGATCTTAGTCCCCCCTAACTTGAATTTTGTTGGGTATGTCAAGCACTAGAATCTAATAGTATTAATAAAAAGTGGTAGTACCCATACTTTCTTTCATGCGATAGAGTGGTGGAAGACATGCATTTTTATGTCCAAACTATTAACAATTTTCACATTATGATTCCAAAAGTATGGCACTAAAAAAAGTGTCATGAAGTGTAAGAATGTGAAACAATTGATGGGTGACTACTTTTTGACATACGCCAAGTTTTCCATTGAGATAGGAGGCTATTATGTTGTTTAAGTAGAAGAATGGTTGTGCACTTTCGACCCCATTACCATGGATTTCAAAGACTTATACATGATCTTCTATAAGGACTACCAACATGACACACTCTAAGTTCCCACATTAAGGTCCTCAAATAAAATTAGCTCTCATTACCATGCATGGAAAATATTCTGAAGAAAAAATGTTATGGTGTTATTGAAAAATTCAATTCTATCTAGTTTTAGAAGAGTTCATCCCTCAATTCCTCTTGACTTGCAATTGATTGTGGAAAAATATCAAGAGGTCTTTGAAAAACCAAAGTATCACCACCTTCATGAGACCCATATTGTAAGGTTTGTTGTTACACCAAAAAATGCAGATATTGATGAACATTTGAAACCAAGCACAAGGCCTTATCATCAGGGGTGGCGGTTAGGCCACATTTTTATATTCCCAGAGGTGCAACGGTTATACCATGTGGTTGTATCGATACCCAAACCCCCCCTCTGGCGTACCTCAAGGGAATTGAACCCGAGACCTAATCTATGATACCATGTAAGGTTTGTCGTTACACCAAAACCTGCAGATATTGATGAACATTTGAAACCAAGCACAAGGCCCTATCATCAAGGGTGGTAGTTAGGCCACATTTTTTATATTCCCACAGGTGTTGCAGTTATACCATACGGTTGTACTGATACTACAACACATATGATCATAGTTTCATACTAATATTTCCAATTAGTCAACATATCATGTACCCATTTCCTTTGTGGCCTTATGGAGGGGTAGGCTTTTTTTTTCTCTATTGAACTTAATCACTTCCATTTGAATTAAGACTTGTTGTGTGGTCAAATATCACATGCAACAATTCCTTTATCCTCATCATACTGGTTCAAGGGATTCAACCATCAGTCCATAGACCCTCTTTCAAACATAATAAATATGACCCTATTAGAATGACACTCTTATCCTTCATTCAAAATAGCACATGATCACCCTTAGGCACACATCGTATGATCGACCCTATTCAAAGTTTAGCTCATTGGGTTGTTTCAAATGATTACTCGAATGGAAAAATAATTGACATCGGGCTCTTTCAAAGTAAATACACGTGCACACATGCATATTCCATCAATCCTCCTTCAATTAACCCATCAGGAAATTTTGAAAGATGTTCCTAATAGGAAATTATGCCATTATGTAAGAAATCATCAATATTGGTTTGCATATCCACTTGATCAAGAGAGTTAAGGCATGTCGACCACTTTAAAAGATGCACTTCCTTTGAAAGGTTTGTTATACCATCCAACTTCTTTGAAAGAACATGCTTTCAAAGTTCTCGATCGACTATCAGGTCTCTTCAAATGAACATCTTTTGAAGGTCCCTGATAGGATATTGGTCCTCTTCGAAAGACTATTGGGAACATATAATGAGAATGCATGGGTGAATAGAAGAATGGATGGTAGGATAGAATGAATTATAATTATAAATGAATGAACAAACCTATCCGATATGCATGAAGAGAGTGCACAAGAAAATAGATGGTTCAAATTTCCATGTGGTTCGAATCACTATTGGGGTGAAATCTCTTAAAATACTCATAACTTGCATTTAACCCCCTCATCCACATAACCATGGAAGGTTGACTTCCCCACCAACCAACACCTACATTCAATGACTAATGGTTGGCATTTTAATAAGGAACATGGTAAAAGGCAAAGCTTAGGAAACCTAGAGAACTTAGAAAATTCAGGATTGCTTTTCAACCCCTTGAACCCCACTTTCCTCTTTTTCTCTAGTGGAATCATGCCCCCTCTAGTGTTCTTCCATAAACAAACTTGAACCTTTATAATAATTTTTTAAATAATACTTACATATCTTGAGAATAACATAGAAAGTTTATATCATGGTATATTAAAGGCATATTAATTGAAAATATGTGCTTGGAGATTCGTTAGACAGGTATTGTCCTTGATCTTTGCACTAGGAAATTATACACACTATTTACATCATTTACACATTGGTTCATTCTATCATGCCATCATATCCATTTATTTACAATTTATACATAATCCAATACAAAACATAAAAGGGTCGAAATTGAGGTATTACATTGCACTCCCCCTTGGGATTACATTTTCCTTGGTACAACCTAGCATTAGAAGACAATTGGATATGCCTCTTATGTCTTCCTCTATCTCCCACCTAACCTCATTCATACCAATTTTTTTCCATTTCACCGTTACCTATTTGATGGATTGGTTCTAGAGAATTGTAACTTTAAGATCAAGGAAACTTAAGGTCTCTACTTGGAACTCTCCCTCTAGTTCCACCTATTTCATAGTCTAATCAGTCATGTGATCAAGACCATGTGCATATTTCTTAATAAAAGAAACATGGAAAAAATCATGAGATTTAATTCCCAGCAGGTAATGCAAGTCTATATGGAACTTTCCCTATCCAACCTATGATCTCAAATGGCCCACAAATTTCAAGCTTCAAGGAACTTTAGCTTGGTTTGACTCTAAGGTAAACATGATCCCTAACTCTAAATTCTCCATGCACTCTATTCTTATCTCCACATATTTTTTTAACTATATTGAAATTCCATAAGATTATGCCTAATCCTTGCAATCTATTGTTCCATTTCACTCAACATTTATGGCCCAAGTACAATTTTGTTCACTTGGTTATCATATCTTACTATATTGTTTCATCTTGTTACATACACAACCTCAAATGGACTCATCGTTAATGATGTTTGATCCCCGCTATATGATATGCAAATTCCACAAGGTGAAGATCCTCCCACTTGGATGGTTTATCCATTGCATACATGTGAAGGATGTATTCAAGCACTTCATTTACTCTTTCAATATTCCCAGCTATCTGTGGATAGCAAGCGGTATTTAAATTAATCTTGGTGCTCAATCCTAAAAATTCCTTTCCAGAATTTTGCAATAAACTTTGTATCCATACTTGATCATACAATTGTTATGGGCAGTCCATGCAATCTGGAAAAATATCTTATGAAATTTTTTTCCATGTTCATTGCCTCGTGACTAGAATTTATGGGAATAAAGTAATTTCCCTTGCTCAACTTATTAACCACAACCAAGATGGCATCGTGCTACTTCACTATCTTTGGAAATTTTGTAATAAAGTCCATTGTTATCACCTTCCATTTCCATTTCAAAAGTAGAAAATGTCACAAACCAACTAGATGTTGATGCTTATCCTTGACCCAATAATGCTCCATACATATTGTAGTGTATCCAATAACATCGTTTTTAATTTTCGACCAAAAATATTGCCTCCTTGTTGAAGAAATGTTTTTCTAGTAGCAACCATTCAAGTATTGGTTTTCCCATTTAGGTTTCTTAGGTATCTATTGTGTTCACGTGTGATGGATTTTATCTCTATTTTGTTTATATTTTAATGAATGAATATTGAAGTTGAATGTGAATTGGGAATGAGCATATGAAAGTAGGGTATGAGACATGCTTGTTCATTGAGTCGAGTTTGCAATAACATCCAAGCCTACACATTAGACCATTGAAGAGAACACGTGACCAAAGGTAGATTCATAGAATATTTTGCAGCTCAATCTTTAAATTGATTAGAGGAATTGGATATGGATGAAAGATCGCACTTTATGCTAAGTGAAATAATAAGTATAACAATCTTGGGTTATAACCATATCTTTGCTAATTAGATCTTGGCACTTCATTACTCAACCCAAACATCAATGCTCTATTTTGCAAGAAGTGAAATGATCCTAATTTTGAGAAGTATTAGTGTCACTATGATAAGAGGAGGATAACCATAATTATTATTCCACTTAATTGATGAGAAGCTTGAGTATCGAGTTCAAGTACCACTAATAATAGCTCCTTCTTGTATTAGCATTGGATTGGAAATGGAGCACTACAATCAGAACTAACCACACACACAAAGTCATGATGTTATCTTGGCCTTGATAATTTTGAGAGATTTACTACAGTTGGGTATCAATGTTCAAAGGGGTTCCATCAAAGACAAGGATCTCAGTGATAAACTATTTGGAGAGCCTTGGTTTTCATTGAATTACTATTATGTTGTTAATTTGTTGTTGTCTGTGGGTTACACTAAATACCATTCCATACTTATAATTTTGAATAGTAATACCTCTACATGAGGTTGATAACAAAGACTATAATTTTTTTTATAAAGTATCCACATTGGTGAAGTGAGTGGTTTGTAAGTCCCTCTTTTCTAGATAAATAATGAGCATGATTCAAGGAATATTTGTCATATTATTAACCTTATAAGTTCTATCGTTTTCCCACACTATTGATTGCATCCTCTAATTTGAGTTTAAAATGACCTTTATTGTTGATTTAGAGGATAACTTACCATTCAGGATATTGGGTATGTGAGTGTCAATTAAGGCCCAGTATGCTAGAACTTTTGTTGAAATCGTTACTAAACATGTGTTCAATGGAATTGCTAATAACATATAGCTCATGGACAAATTGATCTGTTAGTGGTTTGTTAATGCCTAAAACTGGTTCAAACATCAACACAAAGGTAAACGACCCGATCCAACAACTTTAGAAGATTTCCTAAAAAACCCTCCTATTTCCCAGTCATTTGGAATGGTTGCTACTGATGGATTTATGCATCTATTAGAATAGGAATTTTCTCTTTGAAAGAGACTTATGGTTTCTATGTAGGTTTACTTATCAACAATTTTTATAAGGAAAGGTTTTCATAAAGGTAAAATTGGTTAAGGGACCCCAGCAGGGAAATCTACTGGAAAGTTGATTAAAGGAAGGTTAAAGTTGGCATTAAAGAAACTAATTAGACTAATACCTTGTTATTTTCAAAGGGATACATCATAATGAATCATATGAACAAATTCATTTTGAATTAGCGACATCAGTTTATCATAATAGGAACACCTAAAATTGATAATTAATCCTCGGAGATCATTAACATAACAATCAATAATTCAGTGAAAGACACAACATAACAAAGAAAACTTTATTATCAACTACAAAAACCATTACATGCAAGAAACAATTCATCCATCTAACATTACCCAATATGTAATAAATTACATACTTGTTGTAGTAGGTCAAAAAGATGATACAACTTTGGTGCAAGAAATTTCACCAGGGATTCTCTAGTGCGTATTTCCCTTTATCTCTCTAAAGGTTTTCAAATAAATACAAATTAGATCCATAAATTAAGGAGAGATTTTAGGACCAACTATCATATAACTACCAGTTGCACTACCCAGAACCAGAAAGAAATTCTTTCCACTTAGAGTAAACTTCTAACATATTTATGACCTCTGGATAGCTAGCATGTTCTAGCTGCAGTTGATCTTTACACAAGAGGGACGCAATTTTATTGAAGTGGATTGTTGAAAAAATGTCTATAAACCCTTGTAAGTTGACTTGTAGTTGTGTTGGAGTCGCTATAAATAGCCTAAACAAGGATATATCTCTTTGAGATATATTTTGTATTTTATTTGTTGCTTGATCTCTCTGTTCATCCACTTTTCCTTTATTCAACTTGGTCGGGTCTATGTGAACCAACTCATCAAAAATTGGCATGCCTAATGCTTCCATATGATCATCAGTGAGCATCCACTGTTTGACGCAAATATTTTTACCTTTTGTAATTATATAGTCGATAGTTTCACAGGAAGACTCCCAAGACTTTATTAATATCCGAACTCTCATCAATTTTATAGAATCTAGGTGAGGGAGATCTCGCGGGAGGGACATTTTTTAGTGTTCTTTCCATTCACACAGTTGTTCAAATGATAAATAGACCTTCTTTCTCTTGCTTACATGATCATTTAGTAGGTTTGACATATGCTAAAATCCGTTGAAATATTCCTACACTTCATTAAGACCTCATAAGAAAGAGGTCTAAGTTTTTCTAAGTATTTCATTGCAAGCAATAGCCTCATGTTTGAATTCTTGTGCAATCATTTTGAAAAATATGGAGGAATAATGATATTCCTCGTTTCCTTCCATTTGTGTTTTAAGATCAACCAGCTCTGTGGCTTTCTTAATGATCTCTGCCTCTGCTATACCTTTTTTCCTAGCCAATTGATGATTTTTATCTTCTAATCTATGTAGTTCTATAACATGTTGGAAATTCAATTCTTCTATTTTCTGGTTCAAAGTTTCTTTCTCATTTTGTATATTTATATTTTTGTCCTTTTATTCATCAATTTCCTTATTCAAAATAGATACATAATTAAAGTTGGCCCTTGCAAAAGCACCAATAACAACAACAAATTTCATGGATCCTCCTCGAGGATCATCTAAAGATTCCTTCCAAAAGATTTTACTAGAAAGAGGTTGTTCCAGAGTTAGGATTTCCCTGCTCCTTTTAGTACCTCTTTTCATGACAAGCTTGTGTCTCCCGTTGAGACTATAATCTCCTAAGACTACCAAAAGATTTTAAAATTTGTTATGCCAAAACAAATGGATCACTGAAAGAATAACAAGCACAACAGATTAAAAAGAGAACACAAATATTCTTGGGAAACCCTCGTAGGGAAGAAAACCTAGCAAAACTTACTCAATATAGAATTTAACCAAGTACAGAGTAAGACCCAAAGAATAAGACTAGACAACTTCCTCCTCCTCAGATGGAGTGTTTCTCCTCAAATGGAGTGTTTCAACTCAAAATGGGCCTCCTAAAAAGAATTAATAAAATAATAGTTAAAATAATAAATAATATTTATTAATTTTGGAGGAAAAAAAAAACTACTTTTTTGTTTGTATTTTCGACATATCTCCCCGTGTTTTTACTCAAATTTCAATCGGGGGAGCTCGTTGGATGCATAATTAAATTACGCATCCAACGAATACCACTCGACATACTTTTGACAGACCCTGCTACCCCAAAAACAAGAAATACCTGAAAAAACATGATGATGATGATGTGCATCCAACGAGCTCTTCTGATCGAAATTTGAGTAAAAACACGGGGAGATATGTCGAAAATACAAAGAAAAAAGGTAGTTTTTTTATGATACCTATCCCCAAATTTATATTAAAAAAGTGTTTAATACCTACACGGTATTTCAAATTTAAAGCAATTTCATTGGCTAACACATGATGACATGGAATTTGAATTAGAGTAAAAAGGCCCATTTTGAGTTGAAATTTCCTCTAATGGGCACCTCTCCTATTTATACTAATCAACTAAGAGGCCTAATAACCCAACAAGGCCTACTTGGGTCCTTATTATTAGGGCCGAATTTCCTTGGAAGACTCAAAATTACATTTGAATAATACTTTTGTGGGTACTACTGACCTAAATTACAATGAAGGTTTTACCTCAAGACTTTACATGACCAATTACATCAATGACATCCCTAATTGGAGGAACAACTTCTCTGGAAGGGGAAATAATAATAGTAATACAAAATAGAATATCTTTCGTAGTTACATTTCTTTAACAGTCCCTCTTAACAAGAAAGGTATTCTATAACACAACAATACATATATACAACTGACTGGTGAATCTCTATGTCATAGTAAGTTTTCACAACTACATCAACATAATCATTATCCGTGGAACATCATCATCATGAAAATATCTGACATCATCTAGAGAATCATATTGAGCATCATCATCTCTGGCATCATCTCTAGCATCATCATCTCTGGCATCATTTTGATCATCATCATCTCTGACATCATCATCTTTGACATCATCTCTAGCATCACCTGCAATATCGTAAGTATACAAATATTGAGCTAAATCACCCACAACATAAAAAATGATGGAACATCATCACATGCAACTAAACGCAGGAACTCCTCCACAAGTGAATGCAGGACCACTGTCCATATGAGAGTACTATCTTTTGCAGGACCATCCTCAACTGGTAAGTGCTAGGACCACTCTCAACAAGAGAGTGTTCTTATCTGCAAGACCATCCTCAACTAGGATACTATCATCTACAAATAAATGCAGGATCTCGTCTACAAGTGAATGCAGGACCACTCTCCATATGAGAGTACTATCGTCTACAAGACCATCCTCAACTGAAAAGTGCTATGAACAATCTCAACAAGAGAGTGCTATTTTTTGTAGGACCATAATCAACTAGGATACTGTCATCCACAAATGAATGTAGGATCATGTCTGCAAATGAATGCAGGATCTAATCCGTAAATGAATGCAGGATGACTCTCTATAAGACAGTACTATCATCCACATGACCATCCTCAGTTGACAACTATGAGGATCACTCCCAACAAGAGAGTGTTCTTGTCCATAGGGCCATCCTCAACTAGGATACTATCGTTTGCAAATGAATGTAGGATCTCATCCGCAAATGAATCCAGGACCACTCTACATATGAGATTATTATCTTCCACAGGACCATCCTTAGATGACAAGTGCTAGGACCACTCTCGACACGAGAGTTTTCTTGTCTGCAGGACCATCCTCAACTATGATGCTGTCGTCTGCAAATGAATGCAGGTTCTCATCCACAAATGAATGCATGACCCTCCATGTGAGAGTATTATCATTCGCAAGACCATCCTCAACTGACAAGTACTAGGACCACTCTCAACAAGAGAGTGTTCTTGTCCGCGGGACCATCCTTAGTAAGTGAATGCTAGGATAGACTCGTTCGCAAATGAATGCCAAACCTCATCAATATCTGCACGCATACTAATAAACTTGACTGGCCTTCTCTATATTGTCATACCACTACCATCTCATCCTCAATAATAATATTATCTTCACTCCCTCTTTCTAGGGAGGTCCTTTCGGAATACACCAAGCTTGTCTCGAAAGTGCTCAAAGTTTACATGAGATAGAGGCTTAGTCAACATATCAACAACTTGTTCCTCTATAGGAACATACTGGAGCTTCACAAATCCTCTCTGCACTATATCCCAGATGTAGTGATACTTTATCTCTATATGATTACCAAGAAACATCGGGTTGTACGTTAGGTTGATGCAACTCTGGTTGTCACAATTAATATCAGTTGTATCCATATCGACATCAAACAATCCTTCCAATAACTTACGAAGCCATATTGATTTGCTATAGGCTGAACATGCTACAATGTACTCAGCCTCGGTTGTACTAAGGGAAACACTGGTTTTCTTTTTGCTAAGCCATGAGATCGCACCCGATCCCAAACTGAAACAACACCCTGAAGTGCTCTTTCTGTCTTCAGCACATCCTTCTCAATTTGAATCAACATAACCATACAATATGAACTGCCTATCGACTGCATATCTGAGGCCACAATCCAATGTACCCTTTAGGTATCTCATCACATGTTTTGCTGCAACTAGGTGAACATGTCGGGGCTCCACCATATATTGACTCAAGGTATTTACAACAAAACATATATCAAGTCTTGTATTTGTCAAATACATCAGTGATCCAATAATCTTTCTTTATAATGCGACATCTACTCTTTCTAAAGAGTCATCATTCAATAGCTTTAGGTTTTTCACCATCGGAGTGTTCATTTCCTTGCAATCTAACATCTCAAATCTGTTTAGGATCTCAACTTTATATTTTCTTTGGTCTAGGAAAATCTCATTTGGAAACTACCATACTTTAAGATCTAGGAAATAATGCATCATGCCAAGATATTTCATCTCAAATTCGGTTGCAAGTTTCTTCTTACACTCGCTAATGAGATTCTCTTCTCCTATAAAAAATAAATCATCTACATATAGTAGTAATATCACAATCCCATCATTTACAACCTTATAGTAAATCTTGGAATCAACTTTAATTTTGGTAAATCCCAAGTTCATAAAGAATCCATCAATTCTTCCATACCATGCTCTGGGTGCTTGTTTTAAGCCATATAGAGGTTTCTTTAATCTGCATACATGTGTCTCCTTGTCATGAGTTTCAAATCCTGGTGGTTGTTCAATATATACTTCTTCTTCTATGACACCATTTAGGAAGGTTGTTTTTACATCCATTTGATGTAGATTCCATTTCATCTTGTCTGCCAAGGTAAGGATAGTTCTGATAGAAGTATATCTTTCTACTAGTGCAAAGGTTTATTCATAATCAATTCCTTCTTTTTGTGAAAATCCTCGTGTGAAAAATATTGCTTTGAACTTTACAATACTGCCATATGTTGAATGCTTTGTCTTGAAAATCCATTTTGAAGAAACTAATGACTTATCCTTTGGTATTGGCACCACATCCCAAACATCATTCTTATTATAGATTGGTATTATTCGATCATGGATTTCATCCATTCCTTCTTCTTTGAAGCTTCATCAAAACTCGTGGGTTCTTCATCAGCAAGGTTGCACATTAATGCCACATAGTTAGTGTAGATTCTTTATCTCTTACTTATTTCTGGTGCACCATATAGTTTTTCTTCTTTGATTATATCATGAGCCCAAGATGGTCTTCTTGTTGTTGAAATCATCTCCTGGGGTTTTTCCATAGGTTATTGGGGTTCTAGCATGTCATGATATTGTAGTATAAGATCTTCTTCAATGTCTCTAACTGGTGGTCTGGTAGCTTATGTGGTTCTAGGATCCTCCTCCACTTCTTCATGATCTTCATTTGCATATATATTTCTAGATTTGGTGAAGGTTGTGTTTTCAACAAATGTAACATCTCTGTTGATATCAATCTGACAAAAACCTGGAATGTAGATTCTATAAAATTTTGATTGTTCACCGTATCCAACAAATATTCCCTTATTTCTAGAAGAGTCCAATTTTGATATTTTCTCCTTTGGAACATGTAAGTACATGGGACAACGAAATAGATTCAGGTGGCTTACTTCAGGATTTTCACGAGTGAACATCTCTTCTGGGGTTTTGTTTCCAAGAGCATTGCCATATATTCTATTATGTACATAGACTGCGGTTCTTGCTGCTTTGTCCCATAAATGCATAGGTAGATATTGATCATGGATAATTGCTCTGACTGCTTCCATGATGGATCTATTCTTCCTTTCTTCTACTCCATTATGTTGGGAATTATAGGGTGTGGTAAGATCCCTCTTAATCCTGGATTCCTTACAAAAGTCCTTTAATTCATTTGAAGTGAATTCTCCTCCATTGTATGATCTTAAGGTATTTATCTTATTTCCAGACAAATTTTCCACATGAGCCTTAAATTCCTTAAATTTTTCAAATAATCCATAGTTTCCTTACAAGAAATATATCCAAGTATTAGGAGAGTAGTCATCAATAAAAGAGACATGGTACACATACCCGCTTAAGGAAGTAGCTGACATTGGTCTGCACACATCTGAGTGGACAATATCCAAGATCCCTTTTGCTTTGTTGTTACTTCTTGCGAATGGGTTCTTGGTGTTCTTTCCTTGAGCACATCCTTTGCATAATCCTTCATGATTGATATGGATCTCTAGTAGACCTGTCACTACCTTGCTCACAATTGGAAATGCTTTGTAGTTCACATGAGCAAGTTTTCTATGCCAAAGTTCACATGGGATGATGGTACTGGATGTAAGGGCTGAATCTGTGTGCCCTTTCAATTTGTAGAGTCCTCCTTATTCAACACCAATTATAGTAGAATCATCTATTGTATTTCCTTTCAGCCACATAAGAACTTCACCATCTACAAAGGAAACTCTAAAACCTTTCTTATCTAGAGCTGAAATAGAAATAAGATTCTTCTTCAAACTTGGAACATATAAGAATTCTTTCATATTCATGGAATTTCTGGATTTTAATTTGTAAGTGGCTTCTCCCATTCCTTTGATGGGGTACTAATAATCATCTCCAAGTTGAACCTTGTGTGAATAGTATTTTTGGGTAAGACGTGAGAGTGAATATTTGTGATCTGTCATATGTTTGGAAGAACCACTATCTATAATCCAAATGTCACTTCCATGAGAGACTGATCCCGTGAAAGATGAAATTAGGACATACTCTTCACTAAAGCCTTCATTTTCTCTATCCCTCTCCTTATTTGATTCATTTTCTTCAAATACATGGGCATGGTAATTTCGGTTCTTCTTCTTGAACTGATATTTCTTAAGAGGAAAATTTATAGCAATGTGTCCCATCTTATGACATGAATAACATTCAAAGGATGAGTACTCCTTTCTAGGTTTCTTACCTATTTTGAAGTTTGGTGGTCTTCTGGAAGTTTATTCTTGACTCTTCCTTTTGTTTCTTCCATTCTTTGCATGAACAATTAGAGCTTGATCTTCATTATCATTTATCTTCTCTTCTATATTTTCCATCCTTGCTTCTTCTTGTACACATTCTTCCCATAGTTTGCTAAATTTGGTTAACTTTCTTCTAGCACATATTCCTCTAATGAACGAATACCATGCTCTCGGGAGACCATTTAGGGTGGTAATCACCACTTCTGCTTCTACCACCATGTCACCAATGGATTCTAATTTTTATTTCATATGAGATACTCTCGAGAAGTATGATTGGATAGTTTCTATCTTCTATATATTCACACCCTTGAGTTGGTTTCTCAAGGTCGTTCTTCTGTTGATGTTATTGCCTTCAAACAGACTGGTTAGTGCATCAAACATTTCCTTTGGATAATTATTTGAAGACACCTAGGGGATCAAATGATCCTTTATAGAATCAACTATGATCCTCTTGGATTTGATTATATCCTTCTTGTGCTTGTATTTTTCCTCATCTCCATTGGGTTCCTTGACCTCATCTTTGATATAGCCTTCTAGGTCATGTTCTTCAAGGATGAGCATGAATCTGTCTTTCTATGCTTTGAATTTCTTTGATAGCTCAATAATTTCATCAAGCTTGGTACCGTTTGTTATCTTTTATGAATGAGAACCTAAAATGTAAATATAGGAGATAGAACTCACCAATTTGAGGTCTGCTTCTGGAATATGCTTCAGGATGAATTAGGGTTTGACTAGAAAACCCTAATTTTTCCAACTAAGATCACTTGTATATATAATTGGAGAAAAAGATCCACCTCCCCAAGGAGAGCTAGACTACATCTTTCTTTTCTAGAATATGTGGATTGAACCTTGAAAACTTTGGTGCCTTAGTTTCTCCCAGTAGTAGTGGTAGGTCAGAAAATGAAAATCCACAGAATTGAAAACTGCTTCAACAGGAAGATGCGCCCTACTAGGGAGAGCTTAATGGTTCTCATTGTTTGAATGATTTGTGGAAGGATGTGTCCAAAATAGTGAGCCCTATCTTGTTGAACTGCGGGAAAACTACTGCACAATGTCTTCTTTCAGTTTGGCTTTGATACCATGTTAAGATTTTAAAAGTTGTTATGCCAAAACAAAGGGATCACCAAAAGAATAACAATCACAACAAATTAAAAAGAGAACACAAATATTCCTGGGAAACACCTGTAGGGAAGAAAACCTAACAAAAATTCCTCAATATAGACTTTAACCAAGTATAGTGTAATACCCAAAGAATAATACTAGACAACTTCCTCCTCGTCATATGGATCGTTTCTCCTCTCTATAGTGAAATTGCTTGAGTGTTCTCCTTTTCCAAATGAGGGAGGAACATCTCCTATTTATACTAATCATCTGAGAGGCCTAATAACCCAAAATGGCTGACTTCTCCTTGCTGCTAGGTCCAACTTGCCTTGGAAGACTCAAAATTCCATTTTAATAATACCTTTGTGGGTACTACTGACCCGACTTATAACAAAGGCTTTAACTCAAGACTTTACATGACCAATTACATCAATGTCATCCCTAATCAGAGGAACAACATCTCCGGAAGGGGAAATAATAACAATACAAAATATAATATCTTTTCCAGTTACATTTATTTAACATTAAACTCTAACTTCAGGATTATCAAGTGTCCAATAAACTTACAAGTTGGGGGCATCCACAAGAATAAAACTGAAAACCTCTTGTTGAGCCCCAAACCTCTAGAAACAACTCAACTGAGTGAATATTGTTTCCTAGTATCATCCATCTATCTCACTATGATCAAAGTAATTCACGAGCCTCATGATTACCATCTTGTCTCGTCTTTTTTTTCACCATCTCGATCAATTACAATATGTTCTTGGTTCTAATCACTAGGGTCCTTACCTCGTTATTTGCCTTAGCTCTCATCAAATTAAACACAATTTATTTAGAGAAGTATGGTGTCATTCCCCTAGTAAATGGTCAATATAGGATTGAGAAAAGAGAGTCATCATTTCTCTTTTCCTCAATAGTCTCCCCTATGCTCGACAACAAATCATTTATTGCATAAGGGGGAGTCATATCTTCTAGTAACATTCACAATTATGATTGAAGACATACATATATGGAATTACAAGTTTCCCTCTCATTACCTTCATAATTATTAAGGCATCCCACTCTAGTGGGTCATTTGACATCATTCGCAGTTTTTCTCCCTCAGGAATCGTTGTCATCATAATAGGTTTCTAGGAACATCTACTTAGGTTTAGATTGGTTCCAACTTTGACCTTACCTCAACAGTTTTTAGAGTTGTCTCCTTGGTCTCCTTTTACTATAATCTACTTTGTCATAATTTCATGAGGACAGGGATTCCTACCTCATGTGTGTGTGTGTGTGTCTGTGGCATCTATTAGTTTGTTGGTTTATAGGTGGTCACCAACACTCTCTAGAGGGTTCTCCTTTACTCTCAAATAATCACTCTATCACTCTTTTTAGGTATATGTTATATTCTTTGCATGTGCATGTGGAGGGGAGGTGTGCCTTTCAACACTACATCTGACAATCCCTGTCGACACCTTCACGGAAACGACCATTAGGTTGTTTTCGATGAAATGTTTTTGGTCGTTTTTGGCTATGTTTGGGAATTTTCTGAAAATATGTAATTTAATCCCGGTTAAGGGATTGGAGTCTATTTTCTAATCCAGGTTAACGATTTAGGGTATTGGATTCTGTTGAATACCTATAGTTTGCATTGTGAGGGATTCATAATGATAATGAGAAAATAGGAGGTGTGGCTCCAAGGTTTGATTATTTTCCCGGTTAAGGGTTTTCAGGGTAAATATCTGTGTTTATGTGTGAATGTTGTGGTGTAATCTATGTTTTGTTTAAAATAATCTGTATGATTTGCTTCTCTGCACATATTTAAAAATTACATGTGGTATCATAGCTCGGTTATTAGAATCAGGGGGAATCCTTTGTTGCTAAGGGTTCGGCACGGTTGATAGATCTTGGGTCTGTGATAAACTTGGGTTCAATGGGATATTTTCAGTGTTGATTTGTGCATTGAAAGAGAATGGTGAGAAGTTTGAGAATTGAGATCGATAAATTTAACGAGCGTAATTTTGAGCTATGGAATCTCAAAATGGAGGATCATCTTGTAGATCAGGAACATTGGATTGTTGTGGATTTGGGTACTTAACCCACTACAATGTCAGAAGATGATTGGGATAAATTAGAAATAAGGGCAAGGAGTACAATATGATTGTTCTTATCAGACTCTATGTTGTTGAACGTATCTGGTGAAGATAGTGCGATAAAACGTTGAGGGAAACTAGGGAGTTTGTATTAATCAAAATCCCTTGTGAACAAGTTGTTTCTGCAAAAGAAATTGTTTCACCTCAAAATGGATGAAAATGACACCGTAACAGAGCGTCTGAATGTATACAATACTCTGATAAGTTAGATAACCTCTATTGGTATTAAAATGGCTCAAGAAGATAAATGTATTACATTATTGTGTTCTTTTCCAGATTCTTAGGAAACTTAATTGTTGCAATATGTAGTGCTAGCCAAGCGACCTTAAAATTTGATGAAACAATATCATCCCTACTATCAGAAGAGATGAGGGGAGAAACCATGGATAATCATAGCATGAATGCCTTGCCTCTGAGAGGTATCCCAAGAGAGAAACAAAAATAAAGGATCTGGGGGGAGATATAAATCTAAGTGTAGATCTAAATCCCCATGAAAATGAATAAGGAAGTGTTGGAAATGCAGTAAAGCCAGGCACTATAAAAAGGATTGCATATATAAGAATGTTGAGAAAGCAAAGGGATATGAGGATAGCCCTTCCACAGAGGTGAAGACCTACTCAGAATAAGGAGGGGATGTGTACCTAGCTTCCATGGGTAATCATTCAGAATGTGATATATGGTTGACTGACTCGGGTGTGTCATGTCATATGACCCCTCATAGGGAGTGGTTCTGTGAATATGAAAAGTAGAATGGCGGATATGTGTACTTGGGAGATGATTCACCAGCAAATATCATTGGATGTGGTAGAGTCAAGCTAAAACTGAAGGATGGAAATATTAAAACTCTACCTGGAGTGCTACACATTCCAAATCTAGAAAGAAACTTCATATCTATCATAAATATGGATGTCACAGGTGTAAAGACTGTGTGTGGAGACGGTGGTTGCAAAATGGTTCGAGGATCAATGGTATTGATGAGGGGAGTTTGGTATGGAAATCTGTACAAACTATTGGGAAGAACCATCATTGATGAATGTAACAGTTCTATTGTGCTTGAGGAAAGAGGTAAAGATGACAGAAACCTAATTGCATCAGGAGGCAAGACAATGCTATGCCAGAATCAAATATTGGGGCATATCAGAGAAAAGGGACTTTGAGCATTACAAGGTAAAGGTATGGTTGAAGGTATGACTGATTGCACTATAGATTTTGATTTTTGTGAACATTGCATATATGGAAAGCAAAATTGAGTAAGATTTGCATCTAGTGCTACAAGAGCAAAGGGAAATCTATAGTTAGTACATATTGATGTATTTGGACCTATGCAGGTTCCATGATTAGGTAGATTTGTTTATTATGTTTCATTTATAGATGACTTCTCAAGGAACACATGGATTTATTTCCTTCGAAATTAATCTGAAGTATTTTCTAAGTTTAAAGACTTTAAGGATCTTGTAGAAAATCAATCAGAAAAGAAAATAAAGGTGTTGAGGACAGATAATGGTGGAGAGTTTGCTGGGAATGAATTTGAGGATTTTTGTAAGAAGTGTGGCATAGAAAGGCATAAGACTAGTCCATACACACCTCAACAGAATGGAGTTTTTGAGAGGATGAATACGACGTTGATGGAAAATGCAAGAAGCATGCTAAACAGTGCTGGGATAAGATAAGAATTCTAGGGAGAGGCGGTAGAGACAACATGCTACTTGGTAAATCGATCACCCAAATCAACATTGCTTGAAAAAACTCCACAATAGGTATGGACTGGTAAGAAACCATCTATTAAGTATATGAAAGTTTTTGGTTGTGATGCTTATGTACACGTTCCAAAGGAGAAAAGGAGCAAGTTGGATAACAAAGCTAATAAGTGTATCTTTATTGGATATAAAGATGGTATGAAATGTTATAAGCTTTGGAATCATGTAGCTAAGAAGATTGTTTACAGTCGAGATGTTGTGTTTAGATAGGTCAAAGAAGTCCCCAGACAAGAAGTAAATCCAATGGAAAATGAACCAAAGAAAATAGAGTTTGAGTTAGAAGGTGAAGAATCTAACTCAACAAAAGAAGTTGAATAAGAAGAAGAAGAACCTCATATCCCAGTTTTGAAGAGATCATATCGGGAAAGAAGGAAACCCGAAAGGTATTCCCCTCTTGATTTTTGCTCTCAATTTGTTTTGTATATTACAGATGATGATCCTAGAAATGTGAAGGAAGCTATTGATTCAGAGGATAGTGATCTCTAGAAGAAGGCCATGATTGAAGAAATGGATGCCTTGGACAAACATGAAGCTTGGAATCTTGTCCAGTTACCAACTAGAATAAAATTCGTTGGGAGAAATTGGTTGTTTAAAAAGAAGTTGAATGTAGAAGGTAAAGTGGAGAAGTACAAAGAATGCTTGGTAGAAAAGGGATATTCTCAGGTAGAGGGAATTGATTTTGGTGAAATATTTTCTCTAGTTGCAAAATTAACTTCTATTAGATTTCTTCTTTCTATTGTTGTTGCTTTTGATCTTGAGGTAGAGCAGATGGATGTGAAGAAAACGTTCTTATATGTGGATCTGGAAGAAGAAATCTACATGAAACAACTAGAAGGGTTCACAGTAAAGGGAATTAAAGAGTTGGTATGTAAACTAAAGAAGTCCCTTTATGGTCTAAAGCAATCTCCAAGGATGTGGTACAAAATTTTGACACATACATACTTGGATTGGGTTTTGTGAGAAGCAAATTTGATCACTGTGTATACTCCAAACATGTTGGTGATCACTTCATTAACATAGTAAGATATGTTGATGATATGTTCCTGATTGGAAACAACAAAGATGATATAAAGGAGGTGAAGTCTCAATTGTCCTCCAAATTTGACATGAAAGATCTCGGCACTGCAAACCTCATTTTGGGAATGGAGATAAGAAGAGATCGTGCAAACAAGATGATCTTTTTAAATCACAGAAAATATGTTGATACGGTACTACATAGATTCAACATGGAGGAAACTAAGTCAGTCAAGATTCGTATTCTAATAGGTGTAAAGTTATATGTAGAGCAGTGTCCCAAGACACAACAATAAGAAGAAGATATGTCATGAGTTTTATATGCCAGTGCAATTGGTAGTTTGATGTATGCAATGGTATGTACCAGACCAGACATTGCTCATGAGGTGGGAGTTTTGAACAAATATATGTCAAAACCAGGAAATGAGCATTGGACAACTGTAAAGTGGGTCTTCATATTTTTGTGTGGTGCCAAGATTATGCAATTTGCTACCAAGGAATACTTGGAACAGATAGCGTAATCAATGTACATGGATTTGTTGATGCAGAGTGGGTTGGAGATATTGATTTGAAGAAGATCTACAAGTGGGTATGTGTTTAACCTATTTGGAGGAGCTATCAGTTGGATGAGCAAGAGACAAGTTGCAGTTGCACTCTCAACTACAGAAGTTGAATACATGACAACCACTCATGCAAGCAAAGAAGTTGTATGGTTGCAGAGATTATGTTTAGGTATTGGGTTTGTACATAAATTTATAAGGTTAGATTGTGATAGACAAAGTGCAATATTCTTGGCAAAGAACCCTGCTTATCATGCTAAGACAAAGCATATTGATGTGCAATATCACTTTGTGAGAGATATGGTTGAAGACAAGAAGGTGTTGCTGGAAAATGTTCACACCTTGAAAAATTTTGTAGACTCATTAACAAAGTCTGTCAATACAAACAAGTTCTCTTGGTGTAGAGAATCTATGGGCATTGATTCCTTGCACCTATGACTTTATGAGTACATGACTCATTGCTATGAAAATAAAACAACAAGTGGGAGAATGTTGGGTATATGTTATATTCTTTGCATGTGCATGTGGAGTGGATGTGCGCCTGTCAGCACTGCGTCTGACTATCCCCGTCGACACCTTCACGGAAATGACTGTTAGGTTGTTTTGATTATTTTTGGCTATTTTGGGGTATTTTCTAAAAATACGTAATTTAATCTCGGTTAAGGGATTAGAGTCTATTTTCTAATCCGGGTTAACGGATTAGGGTATTGTATGTTGTTGAATACCTATATTTTGTATTGTGAGGGATTCATAATGATAATGAGAAAATAGGAGGTGTAGCTCCAAGGTTTGGTGGTTTTCCCAGTTAAGGGTTTCTAGGGTAAATCTCTGTGTTTATGTGTGAATGTTGTGGTGTAATCTCCTTTTTGCTTAAAAGAATCTGTATGCTTTGCTTCTCTGCATAGGTTTAAAACTTACAACTCTCATAGTTACTGAATATCAACACGAGGAAAATAAATAATGATTCTTTTCACCTATATGTTCTACTCCTCACAAATTAGGTTTCCTCTTAGAACAATTAATCATGTGGCAGAGGTAATTTTTAATAACTCTCCAGAAAGCACAACAAAATTGGATCGAGAATTTGTTCATCCCTAGAGATTTATTTGGCTCTAAACCCCAAATAACCACAATCTCTTCATCCTTTAAATTTTATCTTCCCAACTCTTGATTTTCTTCCTTGGAGATTTAAGGAATGGATCCCTTCGAAGATTGATACAAAGGACTCAATATTATGCTCTTGTTCTTTTGAATATAAATCTTTAAATAGGCTATGGGCCATCGCTTTAATGGACTCAAAATTGGAAATCCTTTCATAATTTTCTAGCATAATCTCTTTAACATTGTTTTTTTCAAGTTTGGCCTTAGCTTTCTTGTGAAAAACGAAGTGTTCTTGTCTCTTGATTGTATCAATAAGCTTTGAGGTTTCAATCCCTGTTTTTCTTCTTTTTTATTAGCCTAATGAAATATCCTACACAATTCTTTTTCTTCCATTATTGTTGGGTCACCTCTTCTAATTCGATAATAGGTTTCATTTTGCTAAGTTGAGATTGAATGCCCAACTCTAGCGGAGGAGACTTAAAGGAGGACTTAGACCAAACATTCAATTCAAATTCGACCATTCTAAGTGTTGATTCCCAAACAAAAAAGGGAGAGTCCATAACAAGTATTTTCTACCCCTCTTTAATAATATCCATAACTCTAGAGTCTTGAAGCCATAAAGGGTTAAATCATAAGGAAATAGGGCCATATTCTTTAAGAGATTGAAGAGCTAATGAAATGGGTTTGTGGTCTAAAATACAAGATGGGCAAATATGAGAAGATAATAACCTATTTTCCAATAGGATATTGCTAGGAAGGAGGAAACAATAAAGTCTTGTATCTATATGCCATAGACCCTCTGTTCGATTTAACTATGTATATTTTTACTTCTTTAAATAATGTCTACTAGGTCCTACTCTAAAATCGATTCCTCCATCGTTTCCTTAGACTAATCCTATACTATGGTTCCCCACCTTTTTCCTCAATGGAGAGAACCATATTGAGATTGCTATCTATCATGCACTTTTGAACCTTACATTCTGCTTAGAGACTGTTAAAAGTATATATTTTCATGATATTGGATTGGAGCATAAAAATAAAAAATATATACCTTCTTTCCAATATCCCTATGAACCAAACTGAACATAATCCAATACTGATTTGTTTGTGGAAAAGAAACCTCAAATCATTACTTATCCCATGCAGTGCATATGCCCTTAGATACCCCTTTAGCATTTACCGATATTCCTTGTCTAGCCTTCCACTGTTTGGTGGCTATTTCTAAAATCTATATTTCTTGTAACTTTGTCTCTTGGATGAGGAGAATAATTGTTTTTTCCTCTCTTATCATATCTCTCAAATCTTATGTCTTGTATCAACTACCCATTCCCTTGGAGTTCCAAGAGAGTAACTTCATTATTTCACAAATTGGGGTTTCAAGTTGCCACTTAAAGCATTTGACATGTTTGCATTCTAGGGATTTAAATATATTTTTTCTCTTGATTTGAAACAACTCTAGTCAATGGATGCTTGAAGCCCTAATTTTTGTCTTTTGTTTTCATAGCTTCTCTTCTTACCTTTGTTGATTTTCTCTTAGGTTTCTTAGGGAGCCATTTTTCTTCATGGTTTTCATCATCTTCTCCAAGTTATTTTTTAGCCTTCTTGCAAGTAGTCATCCCACATGATTGTTGAATGGGATTATTTGAATTCTTATCAATGTCATCCATAAGAACATAAAACCCTATGGAATATGAATGACTAAAGGGAAGGAAAGAGAGGGCACTTGAGATTCAAGAGGAGAAAAGGATGCAGGAGAGTTGGCAAGCTTGACCTTCTTCTTGGGAGGGGAGATTGAATGACTTAGAATGGGGTTGGATAGCAGGAGGGGTGTTCGATTAGGGACAAGCTGAGATGAGATTTCAAATCTAGTTGATATGGGTACAACCAAACATTTAGGGACATTAGAAGAAGAGGGGTTGACTTGTTTATTGCTAGAATACTTTTTAACCTGCTTCTATTATTCATCTTTTTTTAGTGGTTTGACTAGGAGTTGCAAGCTTACAATATTTGACAAATTGTCCACACTCATAACATAGCTTGCATTTGAGCGAACACTACTCATACTCCAATTTTTGCAAAGGCATCCAATTTTCTAGGGGTAAAGTGATAGCCTTTGGAAGCCCTTTTTCTAGACCCACTTCCACATAGATCTCATCACATGCAAACATGCTGGACTTTGAGTTTGATTTATCAATGTATTTTCCAAGAGCGTTTCCTATTGTTGCGAGGGAGTTATCGTTCAAACAATGCAAATGAAGCTAAGGTAAACAAACAAAATTGTGAATGCTAAGGGGACATGTACATTAGGATCGAATTCTAATGCCACTCTAGACCTCATGGAATATGCTCCATTCTTGAAAATTAAATCCATGTTTTCTTTTTTTTCAAACAAGAATGCGTAAAACCACGGTCATAGAAGTAGTGGGCCAAATTTCCTTGAATCATTACCTTCCAATTTTTTGTTATCCAAAATCCATAAACCAATGGGATGGCCATAGACTAGTGAACTTGCCAATTAGACCATGTTCTTCCCAAGCGAGCCCTTAACCAAGAAATCAAAGGGGAAAGCTTGACTACAATAATGATGTTTTCTTTTTCATAAACCTTTACGGTGCATATTTTATCTTGGGATGTCAAGAACAAATTAAAGAGACCAAGGCTTGAAAAGTGAGGGCCTCAAAAGGAAGGGGGCTTTTTCCCTCTAAGATCCGTGCTTGGAAGGGACAAACTAGCGAAGAGGTGGCTGAAGCAAGCAAAACAAGCACAACTAAGGTTTCAAAGTAGAGTGGTTCTAGTTTTAATTAAAAAACTAAGAATTATATCAAAACAATTATTTAGCAAATTTATATATACATTAAAACATGAAAAGCTAGTTTTACAAATCCGCCAAACTTTTCATAAGCCAAAGAATGATTTTCCACCTTTATATATATATAATAAAATTTGAAGCTAGTTTTACAAATCCCCTAATCTTCCAATAGGCCAAAGAATGGTTTTCCACCTTAACCCAAGATAGTTAAAGCTTAGAAACTAAAACTAAGGTGACCTTATCGATGTAAAACAAACTATAGAGTAGTTTCCTAGAAGCAAGAACGTAATTTTTTAAAACAAGGGCTTCCTCGAGGTAGAAACTCGAAGAGGGATGAGTGCACATAAGTTGTTAAAAATATATATTTTTAAGAGAAAGTACGTTTACAAAATTAGAAACATAAACAAAGGTCAAGTCAATAACCCAAATCATTATTATATATTTATGCAGTTGGTAACGCCCCAATTAACGGGTAGTTGTGGGCGGCTAACTGACGTCAAATTCTTTATACAATTCGTTTACATTTAATGGAAGGAAGTGAATGCCTTTGAAATCTCAAAATCAAAATCTGCTTATGACAAGTGGTTTTTTTTTGGAGTTCAGATTTATGGATCTTCTACCAAAGACGTTGAAAACGTCCTTTAAGGGTTTAAGGAGTTTAGATTTTTGATAAATAAATGGAGTATGGATAGAATTAGGTAGCAATCTTCTACTCATTGTCGTTGTCGTTGAAATTTAAAGTTCACAATTGACAAGTGGCGTTAAGAATTTGTTAGATACCTTGCTCTCCATGGTTAAAGATCGCTTCATCTTTACGCCAACTATGAGAGAGACTTACTATCACTTTTATAAATACTTTTATAGAATAATATTGAATATCTAAAGAGACAGTTATTTTCTCTCTATATATTTTAAAATAAACAAAGTCATACGTTCTAGTGACATTATTTTTCTATATATAGAAACATTAAAATTTATTTATATAATAAATTACATATTTATATAAAATAATTACTATTAAATGAACTTGATTTTTTAATTATAAAAGTAAGTTGTAGATAGTAGGATGGTTGATCATGGTGTTTTATTTATTAGGAACAAGGCTAGATTACTGCATAAGTTGTGGGATTTCAAAGAAATGATTGTGAAATATGGAATGGATATATATTTAACTTAAACAACAATAATGTCGGTAATGTTAATTTCCATGGGAGCAACAATTCTCTAGTTTGGATGCATTCTTCTACTCGGGCACACACTCCGAAATTTGCGTACAAATATTTAATCCAAGATATGGTGAGAACTGAGCCACTTTGATGGTGGCGTTTTGTTCATGTGGTTTCTTCTCTCCAACAAGGCTCTTATTTGGGATGTTCTTCAAAGGAAAAACATAATGGGGCCTAGTAGATGTTACGTGTGCAAGAATGTAGAAGAAACAAATTTTCACGTAGCAGCTAAGTGTGCCTATACAAATTCAGTATGGTATGAGATTGAAAAGTGACTAAATCTAGTAAATATATGGCACGAGGAGTCGGTGGAGAACTGTCTCAAGTTGTGAAGCTTAAATGATTTTCTTGCAGATTTTAGATCTCTCCCTCTTATTGTTTCTTGGGGAATATAGCTAGCAAGGAATGCTAGTTGTTTTGAAGACAATTTTATACTTCCTATACATTGTTCTTATCAAAGTTTGGGTATTCTCAACTACTTTCCTCAGGATAAAGTGCAGATTCATATTCACAAGGTGGTAGAGGAAGAGATTGATCATTCTACTCCATGAGTCTTTTTTATGGCGCTGCCCAGGGGGATCCATAGTATTGTGGATTAGGGCGATTACTTTATATATCACTATAGCATTGGTTTAGTTTCAAAGCAGGTCTCAAACATGGAATGAATAATTATGCGGAACTAAGTGCTAAGACTCTCGTTGTGGTTGGGAGTGGAGCATGGTGTCACTGTACTTCAGATATTTTGTGGTTCTCATGTTATTGTAAAGTGGATTAATGGACAGAACACGATTCATAATGTGCAGTTGCTTCCTCTTTTGGAAGAGACTTTAAGGTTAAAATCTATGGCGGGAACAATGAATATAAAGCACGTGTATATTGAACACAATACAAGGGCAGATTAATTGGTTAAATCCGATACTCTCATGTAGGAAGGTAACTGGTATATAACATAAAATTTAAATTCAAGCTCAAATGGATTCTATCATGCTCCTTTCCATGATGTTTGAGAATATGATGCTTCATATTGAAGACTATGCTCCATATTTGGAAGCTTTCACTTTATTTGAGGATTTTTTCCTATCAGATTAATACCTTCTAAAGAATTTGATCCAATTATGTAAGCAACAGGGTTCATTGTACCTGTTTGATTTGGAATACTTTTTGGTCTTTCATTTTTTATAGTACTTAATGTACAAAAAATGAAACTTATATCCTATATATGATTCATAAGAATGAGTTGATGATCTACATTGATGATGTGTTTTGAACCTTTTGGTTTGTATAACTGAATATGATGTTTATAATCCCATAATAGATAAAAGTATGGACAATTGATTGGACTTGTTCAATTGGATATGCATATGAATTTTCATGATGGCATATGAAGAATGCAACTCTATTTCCATTAATACAATTATGATATTTTTTGTTTTGTTTTTTCTGTGTAGAAGAAAAAGAAGTTGTAGATTATGTATATCCTAAGCAAGAAAAATGTATTTGTAATGGTTCTTCACTAAGGAATTAGTTGATCCATATTTATGTGAGAACGAAATGAAAGAACATATATAAAACTATAAATATAGATATATTGCAAAGAACACAATGATACAGTAAGCACATATTCTATTAAACAACAGAAATAGAATAGACTGTAAAATAAACAACAAGAATGGTGGTAGCTATCTCTAAGAAGAGATGTGGCCGCTAGGCTCATTCATTCCAAGCTAGATACAAAAGGAGTCAAAAAGACCTATTTATCATAAGAATGAGGGAAAGAACCCTAAACATCCAAACATAACCCTAGAAGATGAATCGTCATAAAGTTTACAACCCCAAGGTGGTTAGTTGAACAATCAACTTCTTGGGGTCATAACTTTTGCATACGATCTTCGTTTTGGGCTCTTGATAACCCATTGAAAAGGTCTATTCGAGCTTTACATATTTCAACTATAGTGAGTGGATGCTGAATCACCCAAAAACGTCATTTAGGACCTCAAAATGGCCCCAGAATTTTGGGATCCAAAAAACTCTAGAAAAAATACTATGAAACTGCCAAAATGCACAATTATTTTGAGCCAGTGGAATAGATGGGTGGCCTCCGATATCCACTGTAGATCACTCCTTCATCCTTAGGAGCAATGGTATCCATTGCGTCAAATCCCTTATTATATGTGGGACTATGTGTTGAGTTGATCTCCTGGTGCATCATTTGTTGAAGGGAAAATGTTTCCTTTCTTTGACATCTTCAGAGGGTTGTAATTGTTATTGATGGATGCACTGGATTTGTTCAACAATTTTGGTTGTCGTGTTATCCTTGGTTTGAACCGATGTGGATGATTTCTTCCTGGTGGAGCACCTTAAATGCGTGGCCTTTCACTATAGAGGTACTCGGATATATGAGGCAACAATGACTTTGTGTTCTTCTTGTTTCTGTTGAGTAGAGGCACCTTGTGCAGAGGATGTGGAGGTCTTTGTGATATGAGGTTATCCTTCAGAGGCAATTGTGAAGAGGGATAATTTCCTGGCGTGGGAGATTATCTTCTTGCCCTACGAAACTATGATAGGTGCAACTATCTCTAGTATCCGATAGATTTTTCCTCCGAAAGTAACAATGACACTACAAGGTCATGATTCATATACAACATGATGCTTCCATATGTATGGTTGTCCTAAAAGAACATCACATACTTCAAGTGGGGCCACATCACATAGCACCTCATCTTTGAATTGCTTGATGCCATATGGTAAGCGACACTAATAACTGACTTGGATGCCTCGTCCTTGGCTTAGCCAACCGATGGTGTATGGATGCAGGTGTGGTGTTGTCGATAGCTCCAATAACCTGATGAATTCTGGTAAGATCGGGTTCTTTTGGACTCCATTGTCAACAACACAATGTAGGGGGGTTCCCTTCACCCACATCTGGAAGTGGAAGAGACCCTCCTTTGCCTTTGACTCTTCACGTTCCTTTGGTTGAATATGTGCGGTAGCAATAGTGACAATGGGTTTTGCATCAATGATCTTCTTCTCCTGGTTTGCAGCTGTGACATTAGAATCTGAATTAGAATAAGAATTGGGATCTGATTTTGAAGCTTTGATCTCGGCCACCAACGACCGCTTTGAATGACATTCATCGATGTTGTACCATGGGATTTTGTGGAACTCACACCACTTCCTGGTGCCATTCTTTGTCTTTCCACTACCCTTCTTCGCTTGTGGCTGGGACTCGTTTTCCTTTCCCTATCCTATGTTCTGTGAGCCAAGGTTCCCCTTCCTTGCTTCTGCATAGGTCTGAAGTATCATTTGTTCTTTTGCTGAAATTTTTGCTTGATTTGACATCATACCAATAGGAAGCTCCCAATGAAGAGATGCCCAAAAAGACCATCTCTGTTCAGATGTACCGATGTAGGATACTACGATATTTTAGTACCAGGTGTCGCTCGGAGTCCTTGATACCCAACTTTGTGTGCAAGGTATGAAATTTATTGGTGTACTCGACACCATTTGGTCCCTCTCTTAATGCATAATGGTCCATTTTGTGTACTGGTCATCATAGTTTCCCACATGGTAATATTGTTCCTTAATGCCATCTATAAAATAGGCCCAAGTGGGATTTGCCTCAAACATTCCACACTTGTCTGATGAGTTTTTCTCACAATAAGTTTCCCACCAATTTTTGACATGGGGGACAACCTTGAGGAGTGCAAAGGTGATCTTTTTCTTGTCGAAAAAATTGTGGATATAGAAATAACCTTCTAGCATATTAAACCATTTATCTAGGGTATCAACATCTATATGGACTTCAAATAAATATATATCAAAGTTAATTGTACCTTGAATGGAGTTGCATATCGAAAGAGACTGCTTGTTGAAGGTGCATCTGCTGCTATCGACATTCATCGAAGGATCTGGAAAAAATTATCCATCAAATCGTTCCTTTGTTGCGCGAGGGAATCCTTGAGCAACAACTTAATGTGATCTCTTGCTTCGTCGTCTCTCTTTTCTTCTGCCATGGGAGGATGCTTGGGGCGACAAGAGTGGTCTTCCCCAAGTGAAACTAGTTCTAGAACCAACTCTTTGTACCTTGACCTCATCGAGGACATGCATCGAGAAACAATCAAAGAACAGATTGCTCTGATACCACTGATCCAGATTTATGTGAGAACAAAATGAAAGAACAAATATAGAATCATAAACTTAGATATATTTCAAAGAATACAATGATACACTAAACAAATATTCTATTAAACATTGAATATATAACAGAGTGTAAAATAAACAATGGTAATGGTGGTAGCTATCCCCGAGAAGAGATGTGCCTGCTACGCTCATTCGTGCCAAGCTGAATACAAAAGGAGGCCAAAAGGCCTATGTATCATAATCATGAGGGGAAAAGCCCTAAACGTCGAAAACATAACCCTAGAACATGAACCGTGATAAAGTTTGCGGCCCCAAGGTGGTTAGTTGAACAATCAACTTCCTAGGGTGATAACGTTTGTATACAATCTCCGTTTTTGGAACTCAATAGCCCATTGGAAAGATCTATCCAAGTTTTACATCTTTCGACTGGGGGATTTTTCTTGCCGAATCGCTAAAAAATGTTGTTTAGGGCCTCAATTAAAACCTGAAAAATCGTAAAAAATATACTAGGAAGTTGCCAAAATAGACAAATATTTTGAGCCAGTAAAATAAATGAGTATCCACCGATATCCATCTGGATTATTAGTACAACTTTAATTATATTAGAGTTGAACCTTGATCTGAAAACAAATAGAAAAATGAAATAAGGTTAACTAAATCACTTAAACAATGGTGAGGATTGGCATTTGCCGTGCCATTTCACGTTAAAGCATGAGAACATCAACATACATGTGTCAACCTATGAAAACATCAAATCAACATAGGACTAAGTAACCAAAACCAACAAAATAAATATGAAGAGGAAAGAAGACATAATACGTTAATGCATTTGTAATGTTTAGGGAGACTTGACACGAGACTATCCATCTAGAGAAGAAACTATAGATGCGGTAAAATTGATGGTGATGTTTAATGTTGAAAACAACATGTAAAAATGAATATAATTTACTTATTTAATGGTGATAATGAAGAATTTGTTAGGATATTTATGTCATTTTGAGTAATGAATAATATAATTTACTTATATAGTGGTGATAATGAAGAATTTGTTAGGATATTGTGATTTATGTCATTCTGTGTAATTAATAATTTTTATTTGTATATGGAATATATACAGAATTTTTTAAATTGTAATTTTGTGTTTTAAAATATAATCGTTTTTAATTGCATTTATGTCATTTTGCGTAATTGATCATTTTTATTTGTATATAGAATATATAAATTATTTTTATTTGTATATAAAATATATAAATTATTTTTTAGATTATATTTTTGTGTTTTAAAATATAATCGTTTTTAATTGCATTCTTGATTTTAAGGGTAACATTGTTTTTATGTTTGTTTGTTTCTTTCTGAAACAACATAAAAAGAAAACAATAAAATGACGAAAAAAGTTTCATTGTTAATGTGTGTGCACGTTCTTTCACTGAATCAAATGACATACGTAGATGTTGATACAATTTTATCTAAATGGATGATGTATCTTGGTTCAAGGGGCTATGGTGTTGGACTTGGAATTTTGTAAAGTTGGATGTGACTATCCAATCCAAGTCATGTGTAGTGGAAACGTAGTGTTAATGAAAAATGACAAATCAATGAAAAAATTGAATATTTTGAACACCATGTTGTGATAATGTTGGATGAGATATCTGGATGAAAAGAACCTATTTTGGTTCAAGGGGCTATGGTGTTGGACTTGGAATTTTGTAAAGTTGGATGTGACTATCCAATCCAAGTCATGTGTAGTGGAAACATAGTGTCAATGGAAAATGACAAATCAATGAAAAAATTGAATATTTTGAACACCATGTTGTGATATTGTTGGATGAGATATTTGGATGAAAATAACCTATTTTGGTTCAAGGGGCTATGGTGTTGGACTTGGAATTTTGTAAAGTTGGATGTGACTATCCAATCCAAGTCAATCCAAGTCATGTGTAGTGGAAACGTAGTGTCAATGGAAAATGACAAATCAATGAAAAAATTGAATATTTTGAACACCATGTTGTGATATTGTTGGATGAGATATTTGGATGAAAAGAACCTATGAGAGTTGTGCACCAAGAAGATTGTTCATGTAATTGATGATATGAAGGATTTTTTGAGTTTTTTAAGCATGTATGTTTGATAAGTAGAAGATGGTTTAATTTTTCTTCAATAACAACAAAGCTCAAGATGTGCCCGAGTTGATTCTTTACGATATTTTTGGGCTTATGGATGAGGTCTCCATTGAAATATCTCACTATTTTGATGACTTACCATGGAATTCACGGGTTCACCACCTCACGAGGAAAAAAAGTGAGATGCTTGAAATTTTTAAGACATTTGTTGCTTTGGTTGAAAGGAAAAGTGGGAAGAAGGTGAAGGATTTGAGAAGCGACAATAGTGGTGAATAATTTTTTGTTGTTGTTACAAATCTAGCGGCATTTTAAGGAAGAAGACCATCCCAAATACTCTTGAATAAAATAGTGTTGTTGAGAGGTTGAATTGAACCTTAATGGAGAAACACAGAGCATGAAAATGGATGGTAGTTTAAGTGATGATTATTGGGTTGAATCGGTTACTACAACAAATTGTTGGACTAGTAGATTGCTTAATTTAGTTTGGGTGACAAGACACTAGAAGAGGTATGGAGTGGAGAGAATGCCTCTATTTCACATCTTAGGGTTTTTGGGTTTGAGGCTTACATGGGTGTACCTAAGGTGAATAGCAAACCTCTTGAAAACTAAATCATGGAGTCAAGGGATACAAGTTCTAGATTATGTCTAAGCATCAACATACTCACAATTGGAATGTGATATTCAAGGAAAAAAATATTGTGAATATTAACATGAAGGTAATGGTGGGAAATGGTACAACATGACAATTTTTGGATTTCCAATCGAGAGACGAGATCAAGTTGAATAGTTGCCACAAGGGTTGGATGTGAAAATTGCTAAGAAAGAACATGAAAATCATCTTGATGAAAATTTTCCATTAGGATTGAACGGAAATATGTATTTTGTACACGATCAATTTGATTAAGGTTAGAATTTTAGAAGCCTCATGAGTGAAAGAGACTTGATAGATATGGTTATGAGCCAATTGATTTTAGTTTTTTTTCTTTATATTCCATGGGTTATGAGCCAAGAAATGTCAAAGAGGATCTTAATGATGAAGAGGTTCCTCACCAAAAGAAAGCCTCAAAGGAAGAAAATAAGGCATTGGAATAAAAATAGACTTGGATGTTTTGAGATTTTCTGAAAAGAAGGAAGACGATTAGTTGCAAATGGGTGCTCAAGAAGAAGTATAATGCAAATGGTTCTATGGAGCGGTATAAGGCTCATTTGGTAGAAAAGGGATTCACTCAAGTAGAGGATGTTTATTATGAGGATACCTTCTCTCTAGTGTCTAAGATGGCCTCCATTAGGTTGTTGTTGGAATTATTAATTGCTTATGCTTTGGAAGTGGAGAAATGGATGTGAAGACATCATTTCTTCATGGTGAGCTTAAAGAATAAATATTCATGAAGAAATCGAAAGGATTTGTGGTACATGGGAGAGAAGAGACAACATGATAATTGAAGAGATCATTGTATTCCCTAAAAGAATGTCATTGATGGTTTGAAAAATATGTTGTGAGGCATACGTTCATAAGCATTAAATGGATCATTGTGTTTAATTGAATAGAAAATGTAATAACTTCAATATTATGGTCTTATATGTTGATATTAATTTGCTTAGCGATCATAACAATCTAGTCAAGGAGACAAGCCCAATTGTCATGTGAGTTTGCAAGGACTTAGGTGAGTTGCACTATTGTTTGGGAATTGTAATGAAGAGAGACTCTCAAAATAGGACAATGTGTTTACATGAAATAAAATATGTGAAAAATATACTTGATCTCTTTAGGATGGATAAATGTAAACCAACTTTCAACTTGGGATGAGTAGCGCCTAGGTTGGTGAGGGTAGCTGGCTCAGGTTGAATAATGCCCCGATTCTGTGGTTTGGTGACTATTGGTGGTGGTTGAGTCATAGACTTTGGGGATTTAATGGGCGGAGTTGGAGTGGTAACTCAATGCATCGGTACCATCTCATAATGCACTATGGGATTGAAAGCCATCTATGGGAAAGGTGGTGTAAGGTACCACATAGGTAGTCTAAGCACGAGTCTTGGAAGTGTTAGCTGGGCCATAAACGGTGTTCATCACACTCTAGTGGGGGGATATAAAAATGGTATCTAGAATATAGGTGGCAGTGATGGGTTCAATATTTTCTCAACACCATGACTTGATGGGGTTGTTGATGACGATGCCTCGGGTATAGATGCATCCTTTTCCATGGTGGAAAGGGTGCACATGAGACCTTCTGTTGAGGGGGGGATAATAGGTGGAGGTTCTGAATATGTCACTAGGAGATCAGAGTCCTTGTAGACCCTGAGTCTAATATTGACATATGACATGGTGTTTGTCTTTCTTAATGTGGGAAATACATTTTCATGATTGGCTGATGTGTTGGGGTTATAGTAGCTTAGTTGGTCAAGGGAAACCACTTTCCCATTGAATGGGAACATCATGATACAAAAAACCAAGGATGCGGTCATCTTCATGGCGTACATGTAGCTACGTCCCAAGAGAGTGTTATAGTCAAGTTGGGATCTATGACTTCTATGTTAATCATGACCATTCTTTCCCCTAGCTCGATGGCGACATTCTGGTACAAGCCATGTGGTTGGGATGGTTGACCATCATAGGCACAGAGAGCGATGCAGGATGGTGCTAACTTTAGGGAGCCCAATCTTTTTCACATATTGGAAGACATGGCACATGTGGATACACCTTCATCAATGATGCATCGATGGATGAAGATGTTTTTAACCGTGACATACACTTAAAATGTCACGGATGAGGGTAGTCATGGCTCACCCTTATCGAGGTCAAAGGTCATGAGGTTTGCGTTAGAAGAGTCGACAACTCTGAGTGCATTCAATAACACCTTTCGTTGGGAAGAGCATGATTGAAGTACTTCTAGGGTTTACATCATGACTAGTGATTGTGAAAAATCGTCTATAATACTATAGTTATGGGAAGCCTTCATGTGGAGATTATGAGGGGTACGCCTTAGTGGTGCTTTATGAATCCTTGGAATTTTTTATGTGGTAGGTCATGAAATATGAAAAAGTACTCCTGAAGGAACTTAGGTTTCTCGAAGGACATGTGAGGTTTTAGCATTGGGGTACCTCTTAGCATGAGTTTGTAAGTTGACTGATGCTTGAGTCATACAAATGTTTTGAAAAGACTCATCTCTTGGGGGGAAAGGATTTGGCTATTGGGTAACCAACCCTTGGTTGGAAAAGGGTTGTTGAAAAATAACTTGCTATGGTTCTTGTGCAGGAGGTTCTTGAGGAAGGTTTGCGGGTGTTTGCTTCTTGGCTCCCAACATTTGTTGATAGTCGAGGATAAGTGGACAATGGTGAGTGTAGTGACCATACTCACCACATATAGTAAAATGGTAGTTTTTCCTCAAATCGGAGTTCTTTCCTTTCTTAGGGGGGTTTTCCTCCTGTGGGGGGTTGGTTACGCTGGTTTAGGTTTTGTTAGAGAACTTTGTTTCCCCCCTTCCCCTATTGTTGAGGAATTTTGTTCTTCCCTTTCTTCTTCCCCTAATGATGAGGATTCATGGGATTAACAATATTGAGTTGCTCAAACTTTTGAGCTTTCTATTTCATGGAGGGTTGGCCCAAATGTTGAATCCCATATGAGGCATGGGTTCCATCCTAGGGGGACATGGGTATGGGAAATAGGGATTGTACCCCAGAGGTGGGATATACGTTGGTTGCACCACATATTATGTGTATGTTGATGCAAATGGTGGCATTTGTGGTTGAGGAATTTATTGTACTTGGATAAACAAGGTTATATGTTCTGTACTGAGGTTGACAAAATGGAGGGTTTGGTACAGTATGAATGGGATCTGACACAATAGGGACATGTGGATATTGTGTTAGCACTGGTGATGGTGCAAGATTTGTTTTACGAGGGAACTTTGATTTGGGAATAAATGGACCCAATAAGCCCATCCACGGAATGTGAAATCCCTACAATGAGAGGATCCAAGGATCGATGCCGATGGGCGTCTGGTAGTATAGTGTACAAATACCCTGATTGGGCATATATAAGTCAAAGTGTTGGGATTTTATAATAGCTTCTTCCTTAGTTTGTGGAATTGAGGTAGCCACATCCTTTGCAATGGCTGGTTGGAGTGATTTGAGAAGGCCATCCAAAAGGAAGGGAGGTTGAATGTCTGTTTTACACAAGGTTCGACAACGACACCATTTGTGGATATGGTCCTCTATGTGTGTCGCCATATTTTGTTGAAATTCAGTGATAATTTCAAGGTCGAGAACATGTCTTATAGGAAACAGAAAATAGGATAGAAAGGACATGCCAAATAGTTTCAAATGTAGTATGAGAGGCTCTTTCCAAAATTACATACCATTTTGCAGTTGCGTCGGCTAGGGTTCCTTGGAAGAGATGGAGGAAGACCAAATCTTCCACTATGATGTTAGAGGAACACCATAGATTAAAAAACATAATATAGTTGGTGGGATCATCTCCTTGCTTCCATTCAAAATCAGGGATATCTGAAGGTAGCTTTTCTGGAATATCCAACCGATTGGCATCATGATTTATAGGATCATTTACTAACTTGGCTAAGTTAAGGAGGTTTAAACTTTCCATGAATGGTAAGTTGGGATTGGGGGATGCCATGTTATTTTGAATGTTTTTTCCTCGAGTGGGAGACCTTAGAATATGTGGTGGTGATATTTTTCTTCTGGGAAATATTAAGATGTAGTGTGACTTCCTCCCGATGGGGGAGAACAAGGTGGGGTTCTCTCGTGTGGGGAGTAAAAAATGGTGAACCTTTTCTGCAAGAAGAGGAAGGGAAAGGATCAACATTATATTTAAGGGGAGAGGGTGAGTCAACTAAGGTGTAACCTTGTCTATATGATCCAATCAATGTGGATTGGGAGCGGACCCGACCTGGTGATCTCCCTCATGTGCCACAAGGAGAAAATGGAAAATGCCCCTTGAGAGAGGAGAAAGGACTTGCAGTCTGTGAGACTGCCTTAGGGGGGTTTTGTATTCCTCAATGGTGGAAGTCTAGTTGCCAAGTGAGAGTGATGGGTTATGAAATAAACACAATGTAGATAGATGCAAAAATTATGCCAACCACAACATATACAATATGGTGCAAAATGTGGGTGATATGTGCAAATATGGCTTAGTGCAAAGGTGTCCACATGTTGGTTCTTTTTAAAGTACGTGTTTAATGAGCTTATATTTTAGAAAAGAGAAACGAGTGTAAATTATCTAAAAATACCTAACGTCCTTCCTCTCAATTGTAACTAGGCCTCCCAAAAGTACAATCGATGGTGATAGTAGAATATACACAACAATCGACTTGTGGAGGTAACAAAGAGCTAGTTCTACTGGAGACCGGTCGAATGTCCCAATCAAGAAGACTTGGCAAGACCCCCCAACAACAATAGACGAATTTAGGAATCAGTTGCACTCACAAGTGTTTCTTGGTTGTATCCTAAGTTTTTCCACTACGGTCACCTTGTGTTAAGTGCGGATCGACAGTTAGGCCTGGGCGGTATACTGTGGTATCCCTAAAAATAAAGTGAGTTCATTTTAGGGGAGAGCAGGGAAACTATACCTCGAATTTTACCTGCTTGGTCACGGTACATGTATCCAATATGGGATTTATCACACTTGCTTGTAAAAGGAGTTAAAGTACCCTAGAAGACAATAACGCTATGTTTCAAAAATATTCCTAATGAAACGAAGTTGTTGGGTATTGTTTGGATGCCTAACCCAATTATCCTACCAAGCTAAAATATCCTTTTGTGACTTGCTATGGAGGATTTTAGTTGGTGAGCATCTTATAATTGTTGCTTCGTAAGGATTTTGGTATGAATTTAAATGAGTGTAAGGGAGGTATTTCACATTTCCCTTCATTTCTTATTCACATAAATCATGAACATCATACTCAATTGGAGAGAGAATTTAGGTCCCTTAGTGTGTGCTAGTGGGCATACACATGTGATGAAAGCAAATAGTATTGTTGCAATTAAGTGAAGTGCTAAAAAAATGATTGTAAGTTGAACTCTAAACAAACTAATGATGCTTGCAAAAATAAATACTATGTGTGCGTAGGAGGTATTTCACCCTTTACTCTATTTTTTTATTCACAAATATAGTGAAAAGAATACTTGGGAAGGAAAGGGTCTCAAGGTCCTCGCTTGTGTGTGAAAAGTGGATTTTACACTACTTCAAACTAAATATGTTTAAAGAAAAAACAACAATCATGTGATGTCCTGAATACTAGTGACAACAATGAGGTCCTTGTAAAGCCTCAAAGTTGGCTAAGTAAGTTTATTTCGAGGGGGAATGACCCCTTTACTCCCTATTCATAGTGTAGGTGGGATAATTACTAAAGGAACAATTAACCATTGTAAGATAATTAATTCCTAATTCATTAGTGAACAACTAATGGGTTGTATATTGTTGACCAAACATAGAAAAAGCAATGAAATGATAGACAACACGTAAATAAAATTTATAGTTGCACTGCAACGCGGTAGAAAGACTCATTAGTGCAATGTACCGTGGGAGAAGCGAGGAAAAACAACACTGATTTGTGACAGAGAATCCATGTGGGAGGAAAACTATTAAAACGTGCTTATAATGCATTTTCCGAAGGATTGAATGTGTGTCAATGCCCTAGAAATGACGGGATCCATGCTACTGTGTAAACTGTTTAACACGACTGAATGGAGGTCAAATTTATGGAATGGAGGGGATTATCCTCTTCACCTGCAAGACACAAGATACCAAAAATTAACTACACCACAAGAAACAAACTAAACACAAATAAATGAACAAAAATGAAGTGGAGTCACCATTGATACTGTTATGGGAAATAATGGACAAGCTTGCTTCCCACTTTGGGATGGGGATTGGCCTTGTAGGATGCAACAAGGCCCCAATATTGAGCCCATTTTTTGGATGGTGGGTTGGATGGCCCAAAGTGATCCTACAATATATTGTTTTATCTGGAATTTTTCCTAGCAGATCTTTCCTGATCTGAAAATTCCAAAATCTTTCTAGGATCTTTGTAACTAGGGATTGTATGTGTGAAAAATGGATAGAAACTAACATGAGTATTTTTTTTAAAACAACTATGATACTAACATGATCCATTAACGACAACAAGTAACTAATTCACTTATTAATCTCTTCTGGATGATTAATTAATTTCTTAACATCCACACAATTAAAATGAGATATTGTCAAATGTTCCACATATAAAACATATCAAGCCTAAAACTAAACAATTAAACACATGAATAGATATGCAAACCAGATTTGATATCGAATTTCTTCATATTTCCTCTGACTACATCTCTAGGCTCAATCAATCATTGAACCAATTCATTATTCCAACAAAAGCAACATATTACATCCAATTTACGGATAATGGCTATATTTCTAACTGTGAACATAAAGGACAGATACATCGATGAGATACTTTAAGCATACAAAATGAGAAGCTCTATCTCATACGTAGTATATTCAAGCAATGAACCACCACAAAGTCTGGAACAATATCTTATAGTCTAAATTTTATTCCATATTTTTAGTCTAATTTTCTCTGTTTGCTCAAACCACCAATTGATTGATCCATCCATTAATTGCCTCTCAAGCGTACAAATGGATACTCTCTGCCCTCCATGCTTTGACTATCTTCCTCACTTACTAATTTCCTCCTTGAGCATTCCCAAGCTATATGTTAAATAATAGCACAAGGTTGGTTCTTGGATCCACAAATAATGTTTAGATCCATGAGAAAAGTGCCCAATTTAGGACAAAGTCGATCTCGATGCCAAAATTATACATAGGATAAGAATCCATGCCAAAAATAGGAGAAACATCGCATAAAAAGATGATCAAATCCAAATATCCTCGTCCCAAAACTGCCGCAAAATCCAGAAAATCAAATCCATAATTGAAATCTCCAGTTTAAACTAGAGTGGTTGATCTAAATATCATCGAACAATCAGGACCATCGATCTGCAATCTGATGACTTCTTGCTGCCGACTTTCCAATGTTGATTTCTTGTTGCCGAATTTTCGCTATCGACTTGTCTATGTTGATTGTCCAATAACGAATTTATGCTGCCGACTGTCCAATGTCGACCCTTCGACGCAGACCTGTTCTAATTTTTCTGACCCGATATCGCAAGTCAAAAGTTGGAACAAGGAATGTTGCTTCCCCAACTATCCTTTCAACTCTCAAATCTCTACTACTAATGTCGAAGGAAGGTAGTTGGCACTAGAAATCAATCGGAAAACAATTACACTTTGACTCCTGAGTCTTGATTATTGACGTCGGAGGCCGGTAGTTGGCGCTAAAAATTAATCAGAAAACAAATAAACTATGACTCTTGACTCCTGACTACTGATGTAGGAGGTTAGTAGTCATCATTTTCAACCAACAACCAACAAGAAGCATGCCGAATTTTGACTCTCGACTACTCCATGCCAAAAAATTCAAAGTGACATAACTTTTCTTAGGATTTAAAAGAGAATACATATAATTAATAATGAGAGAACACAAATCCACGTAGCAACACATTTAATATAGAAACACAATGTTTACGTGGAAAACCCAAAACCGAGAAAAAACCACCATAATAGATTTATTATCTCCCTTGACCTAAACCGGCTAAGCCGGGCCAAGTGAGCTATCCACCACTCACCTCCAGGCCACTTTACAATGGAGCCTCCTCAAGCCTTATAAATACTTCCTTACATGCAATACCACGGGACAATACCATGGGTCACAAAATACCATTGACCATCAATACCATGGAAAAATACCATTGGCTACAAAAAACCATGTTCCCAAAAATCGTGTTAGACCTCAACCACCTTTGAATCATTTTCGATTCAAGGTTAACCCTAACAATCCCCCCTTTAAACTTGACTTGGAGTAATCACTAACCCCCCTCAAAATTTTACCAAGGAATATCACATACACCCCGCTATCACCTAGGTCTATCTTCTGATTTTATCAGTGAGTTACCAGGGGTATGCATTCCTTACCAAGTCTTACAACCATATGCTCATTTACATGCAAACTTCTCCATTATTTTTTGTCATGTGTCTTCATGGAAAATTGGTGTTTTTCTCTTCTATTAGAGACATGATCTTAATGGAAACTTGAAATATGATTAACCATGTCTTATTTTATGTATAATTATCTACATTTTCACCCTCCATGGATTATTAGATATGTTCCATGATTCTACAATTGAAATCACTGAGTTTTGATCACTAGTTGATGGTTTTTTCTACTTGGAAACTAGATTGAATTGATAGTTTCACTGGAGATTTGAATATATGATGTTGTATGTATATGAATTCTCTGGTTCAACCTTTGTGGATGTATAGTTCCCCATATATCTGATATGCTTGTTATTTAAAGTTTACAATTGGTTTTGCAGAGATTTGGATGCTTACCGGATGATCCAGTAGTGATTTCAATAGCTATTTGTAGATCTGATTTCCTGTGTGAGTTAGGGGATGTAGATGGATTCTCCATTATTGTTTTTATTCATTATTAAATGTCTGTAGATGTCAAATTCATACCTGATCCAATAGGTAATGCAGAACTGTTAATTAAAGTGTCATAAATTGGATTGACGAGAGTGCCATAAATTGCATTGTTTTATGGTAGATAAATCTAGTTTGTAATTGTTTGCAAAAAATTCCGTAAATACGATTAGTTAGCATTATTGGGATGATTATGGTCACCTTTATGTTTTATAATGGTAATATCCAATTTTATTAAAGTTTGTAAATATAGTTGCATTGTCTTGCTTGCATGGTGTTGCATCTGCATGAGCTCTTGCAGAATTATATATATATTTAAAGTATCACAATTATTTTAAAGGTTGTATGTTTGATTTAATTGGATTTATGGTATGCCATCATATCTTTTGGGAAACATTAATCTATTTTTCTATACCTTTATTAAGCCTTCCTTTGGGTTTACATGTGCCCGTGATGTTGGTTTCAGGATCGGGTACATTACATCATACCTTTCATGAAGAAACACACACACACACCCACCCACCCACCCACACACACACACACAACAATGTAGCAGTACAAGACGTGAATTCACCATTTATTCATTTATTCCTTTATATTTCTGTGCATAGTCAATTAATCTAACACTCCATAGAATAGGAATATGCATTCCATTTGTATTGACATAATTTATAAAATTGTATAAGATACACAAAACATTAGAAACATCATAAACTTATCTAAATTTTTGTTAAACAAACAACTGGCTACATGTGAGGTAGGCTCCACCAAATCATAGGATACTTTGTTAATTAATCTCTCAACAAAGCGCCACCCCTGAGCTAGGACTTTTGAATTCACTAGAAGGTTTTTCCCCTAACCCAAATTTCATTACCCAACAAGTTTTATCATTGGGAAATTCACACAATTCACATAGATTTTACAAGGTTTACATGCATCTAGAAATTCAGGCTACATCCAATTCCATGGAAAAAAATACATTTCCCACTTTGGATTCCTTCCAATAGCACAACAGTGAAACCCCATCACTTCTATTCAATGGCCAAGAATTCCACCTGAATGGTTCATGCACAATTCACCATTTCATTGATTAGAACCCATCAAAATCCATTCTCCTTCCTCATGACATATTTTTATTATCTTCATGGGGCCTCCTAAGGTTGAATTTTCCTCCATAGGATTCCTCCAACTCCTCCTAGTAGTCTAGTAACTCCTATGACACTTGTCCTATTCATCATGCTTCAATTATTTCTCCAATTCGAATGGCTTCCTATATCCCCAAAATGCTTACTCTTGGTGGCTATTTTTAGCCTTGTCATGTCATATTTTTCATAGGTTTGCAATCAGATTTGAATTTTTCATATTTGTCATAGAATCTTTCATCATAGTTGTCATAGAGTGTAGGGAATCTCCTTCCAAGTGGCACACATTGTCTTCCTAGTCTCTTCCTCTTCCACGGGAGTTAATTCCCTTCACTAATTCGAATTGTTTGTCTCATGATATGCTACTTGACACCTCTTCACCTCCCAAGAACATTCCATTTCCCATAAATTGAAATTTGGATGAAGGTCATGTCAAGTCTTGGAAAGAATCTAGCCACCCAAGGACTCCATGAGCCTCCAAGTGTATCCATGAACCAATGCCACTTTAATTTTTCCACATTTATTATTTATATGACCCAATTTAATGTGGATATGGTAAACTAAGGCCCTCTTGGGTCTCATAGCTCCCTTATTCCAAAATTTTATGCCTCCAACTCAACCTAGGGAACTAATAGATTGGTGAAACATTGTTTGCTAGTAGTCTTATTTGCATGGGGATATGCCATTTAATAATTAAAAATGCAAACTATTGATTACATTCTTATCCAATGTCTAATTTAATTAATTAAATAATCATGAACCAAAATTCATCCCTAACCACTTCATTTAATTTTTCTGTCGGAACCCATAGGGATTAGATAGGTTAGGGGGAAGACTAAGGAGCCACTAAGGAGGGGACATTACAATATATGCAAGTAAGTGCTACCCAATTGTGGAGAGACTCTTATCTACCTTAGTGTTGATTCAGATATGAGCTATCCTTGCTCCAACTCCTTCTCCTTGGAACTATACCAAGAATTGCTAACTCAAATATGAATGAAGGATAAGGTAGACAAGAGTCTCTCCAAATTTGGGTATCATTTACTTGAAAATATTTTCCTTCCAAAATCCCATATCTAAGATCAAAGATCCTAAAGACCAAAAGCCCCTTCTTCCTTGAAATCTCGTTCCTTATATAGATTGGTGGAGAAGATGGTAAGACTCAGTCTAGATTCATAGAACTTAGTGAACTCTAAGTCATGTATGGTTTCCCAAGCTCATAATGCATAGGATCCATCTAATTGCATGTTCATCTCCTCAAAAATTGCTCGTTCTAGAAGAAATGAGGAAATTGAGCATGTTCATGTCCTCAAAAATTGCTCATTCTAGAGGATATGAGGAAATCAAGGGTAGAAGTGAGTGTTTCAAGAATATGACTTTAATAGGTTCTCAATGAGTCTCTAGGGTGGCAAAAAATGGTATAACACCAATTTGATCTCTAACCAGAGATCCTTCCCTCCTTTATTTCTATGATAGAGTGGTATTAAAATGTCTAGTGTTGGCTCCTTCATTTTTGGAAAGGGAACTTGGCCTCTAATTTTCCACCAACATACAACTTCTATAACTCTTTGATTCATCATTTTCTCTTTCAAATATGTCAAATATTTCCAAAAGTTATCCTTTTCCTGATACTATATAGGAGAGTACATTGCAAACCTTGTATACATCTCCAATATATTTGTTCTCCAATGCTACCATTAGCCAATGTTGTGTGACAAATTGTTTTGTCTTTTTGAATGTCCTTCTGTCCTAGAGAGTACTACCCCTTGAAGCTCCTCTAGTTCTCAAAATAGTGTGTTAACTGTTCCACCATACTTTTAAACCTAT
>LPNX011158981.1:708553-734033 GCA_001517045.1 Pseudotsuga menziesii | reverse complement strand
TAAACCCTGGATTTAAACCATGGGCTTATTACAAAAAGAGAGGGTTTTGACTTACCCTGACACCCCTAAGACTATTTTGACCCAAAGCTCTGCTTACAAATTAACGGCGGAGTTACCTAACATGGAGTATGCGCCCCAACATCTCCAATACTTGTTTCTCCTCCATTTTGGTTTCTTGGATGAGAAAGATTAATGAATTTTATTTCTTAACAAGATCCTTCAAGAATTCTCCCTTAGTCATAGATCCCAATCCCTACCAATAGAGGACATTCCTCTTCGTGCACAGTCATCACTAATGGAGCTTCTATGTTGTCTTGAGTAAGGATTTGCTAGCGATTTGCATGCTGGTTGATTTCTCTAGCTGATTTTTTTGGCGGCTTTGCATAAAATGGTCCAACATTTCCCACATTTCTAGATCCCTTCCTCGCTTGGTCATTCTCTAACTGCCAAGACTGGGGCTTTGCTTGCTCGCATTTTTTTGCAAAATGGTCACTATATTCATGGTAGATTTTGCACTTGAAAGGGAGATAATAATGATCTAATTTATGGGTATGAATCCAACCATCCATGGAGATATTTATAGCCTTAGGAAGTCCATTCTCAAGATCTACCTCTACACATATTTTGGCATAGGCATACATGTCAGCTTTATGTTCTAATTTGTCTATATAATACCCTAGTGCATTTCCAATAGCAACTAAGTCTTCACCATTCTAACTGTGCATAGGAAGGTACACGAGACAAACCCAAATCAACATGGCTAGAGGAACATCATTCTTTGGGTCAAAATCATGCATTGTGCATGCATCCATATATTTAAGGACATGTTCCTTGGCCCCATGAAATAAGGATTACTTCTTAAGATTAAATATCTATCTTCCTTTTTTTCAAATTAAAAAGCAAAATAGACTCTTCCACACAAACAATGCATTAGGTTTCCTTTAATCAGAGGCTTCCATTTCTTAGAATGTTGTTACTCCATAGCTCAAGCAGAGGGCCATCAACTAATGAATTGGCCAATAAGGCTACAATCAACAAGGGCCAAGGACTTATGAGAAGTAGTCATGGAAATTTTAATCTTTTTTCTAATTACAATAGAATTACAATAGAATTAATTATTTTTAACTAATTACATTATTCTTTTTTCTTAACAAAATACACATCATGAGAAACCCTTTGGGCACTTCCCCTCGTTTCGAGGATGGTACCTAGGTAAACTGCCTAGTTGCAGTTTTGACAACCTAACCCAAGGGAAGCATTGAGTGAGGCTCACAATGTTCATAGAGGCAATAAGTTGAGAAACTTAACCATGTGACATCGTGCTTGCAATTTACAACACTCAACTAATTGAGCTAACACACCAAACTAGTTTATATATTATTCTGTTGTAGCTGCAGCAATTTCCCAAAATTCAAAAAAAATTTGGACCCTCCTTTAATTTGTTTTTGCTTGATGCTTGAATAAAGAGTACTTTTATGCGGGCAATGTTTTAATGTTTGAATTAATTTTGCCTCGCCATCGGAAGTATTTTGGACTTTTGAGTCAGGAGTCTAGTCATCTGCGTGCCCGCCATTTCAGAAAGGAACGTGACATCACCTCCGATTCAAATGTTATTGGCCTTCGATGCGTTTTCTTTGTTCGCAGCTGTTTTGAGTTTCCGTTGGAACCTTTGTCTATACGTCTTCCACCGTTGCAGAGAAGGTTTTGCGAGGTTGTCTGAGAGTTGTTGTATCTTTTTCCGATCCTCACCGTTCTGATTCGCAGATCCTTGGGTTTTTCTAACTTTCGTCGTTGCGACTCTAGAAAGAACTATTCTTCCGATAGTTTGATTTATCTATTGCGCTTGGTCGATATTTTTCGCTTGATTCACGTTTATTCTGACTCTAATTCTGCTGGTTTGCGGAACTCGTTCCCTTATGTTTTTCACCGTTGTGCCTCTCCAACCATCTGTTGATCTAAAGCCTTAGTCTCGCGAGCTCCGATGCGAGTTTGATTTGTTTCGCTGTGGCACCATTGCGGGTGTCCTCACTATTTTATCATCTGTCGTTGTGGAGGCGATATTGACATGATCGCCGATCCCATAGATGTTCCGCCTCCCGATGGTGTCTTTTTTCCCGCCGATTATAGTTGACCGAGACGTATATATGTTGGGTTTGGGGGTTTATTATTTTATTGTATTTTGGTGATTTCTCCGTGCTGTCATTTTCGCTCGAGCAGACTAAGGCTTTCGCTGTTGGTACCTTCGCTCCTAGGTGGCTCCGCCGTGGAATTTTATCGGTTTTCCTCCACCAGTGGCGCAACACAGTGGCAAGTAGGCCCTTATGCCCATTTTACCGTCCCGTTTGATTGGTCGATTTTTTTTTTTTTTTTTGGTCCTCGCGGTTAGTGGTTTCCTAGGTTTTCCCATCCCGACATGTATTTATATTCGAGTTAAATAGTATGGATGCCCGGTGGGGAATCTTTGTAGTTTTCTTGATGATGACTCTCACGGCCGTTGAGGGTTTGCAGATCACACTCGATTGCTGGGGAGACCGGTGCAGATGACCGTTACGCTGTCCACACCAGTTTCCCCCAGTCTGCGTGTGGCCATCCGGGGAGGGCATTTTCAAGGTTTTCTCTGAGATGCATTTAGATCGTAGCGTCGAGAGGGGGTTTCAAGACTGTGTTCTTGTTGACCAGAGGAGGATTTTCATCGTTTTAGAAAACCCTTGCTTTTCTAAGTTAAATCTGCAATGTTGGTAGAGAGCTGGTTTTAGCCTTTTCAGCAGATTAATTTTATGCGGGAACATTTGGTTTTTTGAGCATTGTTGTTTATTCTTCATAGCTGCACTCATGTTTAGCATAGATGAGGTAAAACACTTATACAGTTGCCTCCATTTTGAATGTTATTTGGAAATGACCCAACAGAACCTAAAAGCAATTTCTGTACATGACAGGGAAATTCCTCAGAATCCAAGATGTCTAAACTTCAGAAGAAGAAGGCTCCCGTGGTAGAAGAGGAACCCGAAGTCGAAATCATTACCAGAGTCGAATACACCTACGAGGACACCAAATGCGTAGTTGGTATGGAACCCGAATATCAATGGGGGGGAATTTACAAAATAATAACGCGCTGAGAAGTACCTGACATAGGTTTTGAAGAAGAAACCATCCATGCTAATATAGAGAGATCTTCATTGATGAAAATTGCTACTAGACCTGAGCTTTTTCCATGCTTAGAGGTGATTGGGTGGATTCTGCCCAGGGCAGATGTAACCACCATGATTTTGGAAAATGTTTATAAACAAGGTTATGCTGCTTATAGCCCTGGGTATGTAGCACTGGCCTACCACTTACCAGAAGCACAAGTATACCTGACTGAAGACTAGCTAAAGGCAATTAAGATGGACCTAGTCAAGACATTAAAGAGAATGCTAGTGCCTGGCAGGAATTTTAGAACTAGGCCAACTGGGGAATATGATACTGCCACTCTCAGAACCCCTTACAGGTTCATTGCCCTGATGTTGAATAGGATTTTTGGGAGGGCCCACGGTAAAATCTTTAAGTTAGAATGGGTGCCTATCATTTTCTATGTTGCTACACAGGGGACTGTGTTCAACTGGGCAAACATTGTGTCCAATAGCCTCTCATCCTGCATTGCATCAGCATTAGGAGGGGTGTCCCAGAAGAGAACAGAGTTCTATATGAGCTCTATACTAATTGATTGCATACTATGCAACCAAACCTTCCCCAATCTGAGGTGTATCTGGGACCGGGAAAGAACACCAGTCTACTCAGCATACAAGCCACTGTGGGCACACAGATACCATAGTCACTATCGGGAAGTGTGCGAGCACTTCATCATGCCACTATATACATTGATCTTCTTAAAAGAGTGTAACTGTATGTCAGAGGAAGCATTGCAGGTGATTGAGGAATACGCAGACTACTATCTGATAGAGGATGGATTATATTTCAGAGTGTTTGGATGCTCCAGAGCACCCTCGCTACTGCCTAAGTATACCACTGACTATGTAGTCCACAAAGAGGCAGTTAGACGAGTCTTTTTAGATGGCATAGGGAGCTTTATGTTTGAACACAAGAAAGCAGCTTACCCTCCTTTGCCATTTAGGTTGGGAAGCTACAAGTTTACTAGGATGAAGAAAGCTGACGAATTCGTGAAAGAATTGGGGAAATGCGTTTCCACAGGAATGATTCCCAAAATAAAGTGGTAGAGCACTGCAGAGAGGCGAATGTACATTTTGAATACACAAGCGACTCGGACAGAGAGGAATCCATTTTCCTCAGTGCACAAAATATAACAGCCTTAACAAGAAGGTTTAAGAAGAAAATCACCATCAAAGGCGGAAAAGGACAAGATGAGCAAGAAAAGGCAGAGGAGGAAGAAACTAGAAAAAGAAATGAAGATGCTAGAAGACTAGCATAAGAAGCCGAAAGCTGGCTCAAAGGTGAGGAGGAAGAAAAGAGAAGAGCTGCACAAAAAGTAGCTAGGAAGGCAGAAGAAGCTGCCCGGAGTGAAGAGGAGGAAAATAAAAGAAAGATGGATGAGGAGCTGAAAGAGCAGGAACCAGAAAGGCTAAAGCTAACACGGACAGTGACAAAGCAATCAGCTTCCGATCCTGTAAACAGTCAGGCTCAGGACTCGGGGAACCCTGATATTCAAGATCTTGAGGCAACTGCTGCCAGCACAATAGGATAGGATATGGTCTCCACCCTTAGGCTAATTCCTTTTGAGCAAAAAAAAAGGGGAGGAAGTACCGGATTTCAACACTATCTTTTATGATAGGGAAAAGAAAAGAATAGTGAAGAGGATTGAGAGAAAGGTCGAGATTGGGGGGCACTCCGGTAGATTGATAAATGATACAACTGTAGTATATGGGACAGATAAGGACCCCAGGTTTACCATCAGAGCGGGGGCTGCATTGATCCATGCTTCCGAGGACAATGTAGATTGAATAATGACTGATCTTGAACATTCAAAGAAGTCCTCTTCCCAGCTGAAAGATACCCTAAGAAAAGAGAGAGAGGAAAATAATATGTTGAAAATAAAGTTTGAAGACATACAACAGGAAATCAAGTCTTCAAAAGTTGAGCTCCAACTCTTCCAGATAGAGAAGAGATCTATGGAGACCGCCCAAGAAAGTCTGGAAAAAGTGCAGCAGGAATATCAATAGTTAAGAACGGAAAAGGAGTAGCTGCTAGGAAGGATAGGGGAGTTGGAGCTACAGAAGGCTACCTTGGAGGAATATGAGAGGCAATCTCAGGGGCAAAAGGCAGAACTTAAAGAGCAGATTACCTTGTTGACAACAACTCTAGAAGAGGCCAAGGAACATCAGGTCAGCCTTCAGCCTTTCAAGGAGCACGTTCTAGCACAGAGAAGCAAGATGCACCAGTTGCAGGTGGCCATAGAGGAAGAGAGGTGCAGGGTTTTGTAGGTAGACAACCTGCTGGAAGAGATTTTGGAAACCTCTTCATATTTTGTAGATAGATCTCAGGACATCTTAGAGGTCTTGACAGGAAGGATGGCGAGATTAGAAGAGAATGAAGGAACCCCTACAGGTATACCATCGAAAGATCAACAAGCCCTAACGCAAGACTATGATTTACTGGAGTTTGCCATAAACACAGCCGATGAATTCAAGAAGGCTGTCAAGAAGACAAAGGGGGCTTGTGCAAAATTCTTTAGGAGACTCTTGATCACTTATAATCGCTGCCAGGTTGAGGCTGAACAGAAAATGGATACCTTTCTAGACCACAGCTTGTTTTTGGAGATTTTGCAAAGAAGATATCAGGAAGATGAACAAAGGATACAACACATTAAAGCTTTAGACGAGCAAACCCTGAGGAATGAAGTAGATCATTTCGCGGTTAGTGTGCAACTGTTAGAAGACCAAATTGGCCTGAGCGCAGCCAGAATAGAAGTCATAAGAAATCAAGCTGCTAAATTCGAAATAAATATTCGTTTCCTAGAACCTTCTGAATTCGAAAGCATTGCCTCAGAGGCTTCAGCATGGAAGAAATTTTTGAATAGTCAAGCGGGCCCCTCCTCATGAGCATTTTATTCATTTTATTGTAATATATTGTAAACTTTATAAACACTTAATGAAAGAAAAATGTGGGAGGTGAAGAGTTGGGGAGGCCCAAGAGTCATTTCGTGGGCAGCCCAACAGTTTTGTTCTTTTGTATAAATATAGGGAATCTAGACAAGAATATGTACTTTTTCCCAATTAGATTGGAAGACATATTGTAAGAAGAACTATTTCCTTTTGCAATAAATAATTACAGTTTGCCTGTTGGAGAAAGCTTGGTGGAATGTTCAAATGTTATGCTATGGATTTGTTGAAAAGGAACTATTTCGTTTTCAGCTTTGTGTCCATTAACTGTGAGATCGTTCTAACTCTTTGAACCTATGTTCTTGCATGAATGATCTCTGGTTTGTTTTAAGAAAACTTCCACTATGAGTAATGAATGTTGTTCGTAGACAATTGGCTATCTGATTGTTCAATTATCTTTAAATGTTCATGTGTTTGAAAGAAGTATCAGCTATCCGTGATTTCTTTTTTATAATGCATGCACAAAATACATTACTCATTAATAAGTGATAATCTTGCTCCCTAGGGATAGGTTAGGTAGTTAGTTTTAATTTCTTGTTGTGTGTGTGATTTAGATGCAAGAGAGTCTAAGACGAGAGGTAAGAACCTGCGCATCACATTGTGAACACTCCTTGCATTCTCAATCAACCTGCATCTTAGATATGCACTTGCATATCATACTTAAAGTCAAAAAATACAAAAATATACACGGTGGACCGGGCCGCAACCGGTAAAACCGTTTATTTTTGTCACTTGACCTACGGTAGCCAGACCGCAAACCGAACGGATTCCCTATACCAAACAGCCACAGGCTAGTTGAGAATGTTGACTGGGGAGAATCCCTTGCTGTTGTTGCCTGCGAATTTCCAGGCCTCAACATATTCTTATATTAAAAAACTCTTATTTTATTTCTCACATAGAAAAATAGATACATGACATTTTCCAAATTTAAAGATAGCAGGAGATTTGGCCATCATCGTAGAGTTTGGCTTAGGCCATCATCAATAGAGTTAAAGCTTAAAAACAAACACTAAGTTGACCTTATCGACGTACAAAAAACGCTATAGGGCTTTCCGAGAAGCAAGAATGTATCTTTTAGAAATATGGGCTTCCTCGAGGTGGAAACCCTAGAGGGATTCACAAAGTAAAGCGATTTGTTTTTTTAGTACAAGTAATCGAGACGTGCTTAGGAGATCATATTTTAAAGCCAAACAACACGCGTCATGTGTTTGAAACTTCATTTAAGAAATATTTGTAGGGAGATTGTATATGAAGTCTTGAGCCAGGGAAAGCAAAAATTTAAAGTAAAATTAAAAAACACAATACCCATTATGGGGGCATATCTATTCTCTAAACAAACCATAAATATAGAGGGACAAAATTGAGTTTCACTTAAGTCAACAACCCAATAATTATTATATATTTATAAGTAACGTCCCCAATTAACAGGTAGGTCGGTGCGGGCTGCTTAACGGACCTCGAATTTTTATGTAATTCACTCTACAATACTTTCCCAGAAGTCGCTTACATTCAATTGAAGTGGAATGTTGTCGGTAATCCGCTAGAGTATGACAAGTGGTGCAAGTACTTAAGATCTTTCAGATATGTTAACACGCTCTCTTTCAAAAAACACAGACATATCGCTTCATCTTTACGCCAACTATAGTCTCCTTTATATATACACTTCTATAGAAAAACGTTCAATGTCTAAAAATAAAGTGCGTAGTTTTTTTTTATAATAAATTTTTAAAGTACACAAGTGATACACGCTAGTGACATGACTTTTCTTTATATATAAAATATCAAAATTCTTAAATATTTATTTAAATAATTAAAATAGAAAGAATAGATGTTTTAGTATATAGATTAAGTTATAAACTAGTATAATTCAATTTAATTTTGGTTTTATTAATGGTGAAGGATTAAATATTTTGATGTGTAAATATTTTTTAGAGTTTTAGGATGGAATAAATGTTTGCATTTTAAGGGATTTGATCCATTAATAATGGTTGTATCAAAACAATATTGCTTAAACACAAAAATTAGCACATTGTAACCATTTTTTCCAAAAAAAAATTACTTACATCATCAAAATGATGAATTATAATAAAGCAATATTAATGTTAAGTTATAATACATGTGAAATAATATATTGAAAGACAAAATAGACAAAGCTTGCATTAATTAATTAATTAATTAATTATAAAGTAAAATACTTGTAATTTACCTGCTTATTTCTCAATTTGCAATTATCACATAATTAATATCTAACTTATATATATATATATTCCATCACATCCATCCAAGTGCCAATTATTCCAATTGCTTTTAATCATTAATTATGAAGTAAAATAGTTACTTTTAATCCATAATGATTATTTTTTCAATATATGTCTTTCTTATATATCAAATTAGAGAAAGACTGACTAATATACAAAGATTTAATTGTGTGTAACTATTTATCAAAAAAATTATTTAAAATGTGAGGATGTATGAAAGAAAATTGAAATTCCTTATATATTTATATAAATGTATTTTACAATTTAATCAATTTAAATTTGGAATAGATATATACTTGATTTTATTTTATTTTTATATTAAATAATTTTTGAAATACACATGTATCAATCATCGTAACAAAAGTGTCACACCTTATTCACTTTGGATTATAAAACCCCCTCTCAACATAATTATATATTTCTTAAATAAAAAAAATAAAATAATCGATGAAAAATTATTCCCACATAATTATATTAAAGTTGATCCTTGCTCTTACGAAATAATATTAAAATAAATCACTTAAAACAATGGCGAGTGCATTGATATTTGTCGTGACATTTCACATAAATGTAAGAGAAGAACATTAACATTTATTTGAAAATCGATGGAAAATTCCTAATATAGCTCTAGGAAGATAAAAACGAAAAAGGATCAAGGATAATTTTAGGGGCGAATTTTAGCCCAGTGGGCTATTTTTCCATATTTTTCTCCCAAAAAAGATTCGCCATTTTGCATTTTTTGAAGCCCCGTTTCGCCCAATTTTGAAGGGGTAAATTTTTTTCACCCTAAAAATCGCCAAATTGTTATATAAACGATATAAAATACTTGGAAATTATTTTTTTTTTTTGAAAAATATCGCCAATCATTTTATAGTTGGTTTTTTAAGAATTGGTAATATTCGCCAACATTTATACACATTTGAAATAATTATGGTTCCTTAAAATCATCCCTGAAAAGGATGATAAGGGAAGACATATAATGTATTTGTAATGTTCACAACATGTAAAGATGATAAAGAAACGCATATAATGTATTTCTAATGTTCACAGCATGTAAATATGATCGAAATGTAATAGTGCAGAATTTGTTAAGATATTATGGGTTACGTTAGTTGTATAATTAATAGTTTACATATAGAGTGTGTAAAGGATTTTTTGGATTGAATTCTTTTGATAGAGTAATAAAATTATTTTCCTGTTGTATTCTTCATTTTATTGGCAATATGTTTGTATATTTTTTATTAATAAAATAAAACAACAAGGTATAATTGTTTGTCTCTAGTGAGAAAAACTTTTATGTTACACAAGTGCTCTTTTGTAATGGCTTTTTTAATGTTTTGAATTTCATTTTTATGTTGAATATCTTTGTGTTTTAGATTTTTCTCTATGGGTTGTTCTTCAAGTTTAATGGTTGGCTTTAGGGTGGTTGTTGGATTTAAGGAGATACTTTTGTCACCATCCTAAAGGAATCTAGTTTATGGAATATCATGTTATCGAGGCCTTGTTTTTGAGGTAATGATCAGAGAGCTAGACAAATTTGATTGTCTAAGTTAAACAAGCTCAAACTGGATAGCATTGTGTTTCTATAACAATGACTTTTTTGAGGTAGCTAGCTTTAGTGAGAGGTCAGGGAGATATATGTGATAAGAGAAATGGTATTGGGACATTTGGAGATTGAGAAATTCAATGGCCACAAATTCAATTGTTGGAAGTTGATGATGAAATATTTTCCTATTGAAAGAGAGCATAAGGAAGTTGTAATGAATGACATCAAACCTAATACTATGAAGTAGGAGGATTGGGACTAGATGATTGATAAGGTCATTGACATGATTGGCCTTAATCTATCCAACTATGAGTTAATGGATGTGTGAAGGGAAACTACAACAAAGAAGCTTTGGGATAAGCTTGGCTCATTGTATGAGGCTAAATCCCTGATCCGAAAAAAAGATCTTTGCTACTCTATGACGTTAACATGAATTGCATAAAGAGCATGAAGGAAGCTCACAAATCCATAAGAAGAGAACCAAATAGCATAGACAATACGCACATAAAGACAACAAGTTGATAACGCAGTTCGTCCAGGATGGACTACGTCTTCGGGCCTGCTTCTCAATTGGAGGGCCGATCTATAATCTCAGCATGAAGGCAAAATACATGGCAATGATACAATGATACCTTGGCGACAATGGTCAGGAAGAGAACCGCTTGCCAAAACACAACAAGGCTGCTTCCAGCAACTCCGAAGCCTGAAGATGGTGTAAAACGAGTATAAACACTCATACCTTCCTCTTGCAGAGCTACACAATCTCCCTTCTCTCCTTTAGCTACAAAGTCTCCACTCCAAAGCATGAGAGGCATATGGCAACTAAGGGGGCTTATATAGCCATGACTTGCCCCTCTTCACATTTTCCTCATGTTCTCTTTGGTTACAAAAAATTTGCCCAAGAAGGCATATGGCTCCAACTCCCCACACTTGGTTAGGCTCTTCTTAAATTATGTAGTTGTGTTCTCCTTTAATATTCCAACCATATAGTTGGTTATAGTTTAAAACTATACCAAGTATAGGTTGAAACTCATTACATATGTTATAATGTTTAGAACCCACTTTAAAAGCCATAAACAAAGTTAAAAAAAAACACGTGTTAAAGAGTGGGCGCGTCCCACGTGGTGGCTGTGACAATGGGAGGAGGGGAGCGGTGATTGTAACCACCCTCCATTCGAATCTTGTGAAATACATGTGGCTCATAGTAGCGGCGTTGAATGGGATGGTCGGTACCCCATGGGCTGGGCCACGAGCTCCATGTGTCCTCCCTTATTTCTCCCCATAATATAAGCTTTTAAGTTAAATACCATTTCTCCCTTGGGATTTTAATATGCAGTGATGGTGGCTTAGAGGTGAATACTTTGGCGTAAACATGCATCAACCAACCGGGAGTTTCCACGTGTCTCAACTTCATTGGTCCATGTCAACGCCTTGTTAGGTGCCAACTCGATGCCACATCATCACTTATCATCCACGTTAGTGTGTATAAGCCACATGGCATTTTTGTTAAACTTTCGCTAAACATGCATTAACCAACTGGGAGTCGCCACGTGTCTCAGCCTCATTGGTCCATGTCAATGCCTCGTCATCCGTCCGTACCGTACGGATGCCACGTGTCATCTTTTAGTTGGTCTGTACACCTGCCATGTCATCTTGTCTGTACCGTACGGATGCCACATGTCACCCTATCAGTGGTGCCACATCATCATGTTTGTACAGTACGGATGCCATGTGTCACCCTGTCAGTGGTGCCACGTGGCACCTCTTTTGCCAATTTTGCCTGTTGACCTCATAGAACAGAACGCGACAACTTTCTCATACAGAGTCCGTTTGAGGTGAAACGAACGCCATTGGAATTATCTCGACGAGCCCTTTGATCTGGTGTTGGTTTTGCTAAGATTGGAGGACTTAAATTTTTTTGCCTTCTTGGATCCTCCTAGATCATTCCTCCCCACTGAGAAGCTTTTGGCCTCCAAAAGCCTTTACTAATCAACAGATAGGTGAGGGAATTGCTCCCTCACTTTCTCCTTCTCGATCCACTTGGATTTTCTTGGATGAGTGCCTCTGATGCCCACTCGAAGATACTCAACATCACCTCTGCAAGAAGTCCTTGTCCTTCTGTCCAAGATGACATCTTCCTTTAGCTCATCCATGTACTCAGGAGAAAATTCATCAATTGATGGCAATGAGACATTCTCCCTTTCATCCATGATCATGGGAGGCTCATAGAGTTTCAAGTTCTCCACATTCACCACTGAGTAGATCTGCATGTATGGCGGTAGCTCTAAGCGAAAAGCATTCATCCCAATCTTCTCCAAGATGGTGAAGGGACCATATCTAATAGTCTTGAGCTTCTTGCCTTCTCCTTTCATCCTCTCCTTGCTGATGTGAAGCCACACTTGATCTCCCACCTGAAACTGATGATCAACTCTATGCTTGTCATGGCGAGCCTTGTACTGGGCTTGACTCTTCTCCAACTACTCTTGCACTGCTTGATGTACCTGTTGAACTCTCTGAATGAACCTGCGGGCTTTGTCTTCATCCTTGGAAGTGCTTGAACCAACCTCTCTCCCATAAGTCAAGTCCAATGGAGTCTTTGGCAAGTACCCAAAGCATGTCTCAAATGGCGAGCTCTTAGTGGAAGAACGCATAGCCCTGTTGTAGGCATGCTGCACATACTGGATTTGTTCATCCCATAACTTAGGATGCTTGTTGTAATATCCTCGAAGCAAATGGACAACTGTCCTGTTGACTACCTTTATCTATCTGTCGGTCTGTGGATGGAAAGCGGTGCTCCTCTTCAGCTTGGTGTCCATCATACACCATAATTTTGTCCAAAACTCTCCAAGGAATCGGGAGTCTCGATCCAAGATAATGGATGTAGGGAGTCCAAAGTGAACCCATACATGCTGAAAGAAAAGAGAAGCAGCCTGCTCTGCAATGAACTGCTTTTTACATGGCATAAGAATACACATCTTGCTAAACCTATCCACGACCACATACAAGTAGTCATGACCCCTCCTAGACATAGGCAAACCCCCCATAAAATCCATGGAAATGCTTTCCCAAGGATGGGAAGGAACAGGAAGTGGTGAGTACAGCCCCAATTTTCTATTAGTGGGATTACAAGTAGAGCACATCACACACCCCTTTAAATATTTTGTTACAATGTCTTTCATGCGAGGCCAATACACAAGTCTTTGCAAATGAGCCAAAGTCTTACCTACCCCAAAATGCCCTGATACAAGAGAAGTATGATCTTCTCATATTACATGGACTCTTTCATTGATAGGAACACATAGCTTGCCCAAATGATAGAGCAACTTTCCCTGCAAATAGTAGTCTTCCACCTGTGTGCCATTGGTTAGCTTCTCATAAATCTCCGTGAAATCATCATTAGTAGCATACTGCTCAATATAACTTTCATGGGACAAAGAAGCATTTTTCAAAACAATAGATGCAACAATAGGAGGTTTAGAAAGCATATCTGCCACTTTGTTACTAGTACCCTTCTTGTACTTGATCACTAGATGGAATTGTTGAAGAAATCCCATCCACCTGAAATGACGAGCTTGCTGGAGCTTAGTCTGGGACTGGAGATACTGCAAGGGCTGATGATCGGTATGGATGATCGTCTCCTTACCCATCAAGTAGCGCTTCCACTTCTTGACACTTTGAACCAAAGCATACAACTCTTTGTCATAGGTGGGATAGTTGATCACTGCTTGAGTAAAGGTCTCTGAATGGTAGCAAATAGGCTTGCGGTGTTGCATCTATACTGCCCCCACGGCATACCCACTGGCATCTGTCTCTATCTCAAATGGCTGTTGCGAATTGGGCAAGGCTAGGACTGGGGCGGTGTTGATATTTCCCTTCAATGTATCGAAGGCTTTTTGCTGCTTACCTCCCCACTGGAAGGCTTTCTTCACACTTGTTAAGGCATGCAAAGGAGATGCTATGTATGAGAAGTTCTGAATGAACCTCCTCCAATATTGAACAACTCCTAAAAAGCTTCTCACTTCAGTAGCGTTAGTAGGCTTAGGCCAATTGACAATTACATCAACTTTTGAAGGATCAATTTTTAAATTTCCACCTCCTACAATATGACCCAAGTAAACTAATGAAGTTTTTCCAAATTCACACTTTGACAATTTTACATACAATTTCTCCTTTTTCAAAGTATCTAATACTTGCTTTACATGCCCCACATGTGCTTCCCAAGTTTTACTAAAGACCAAGATATCATCTAAGTATACAATGAGAAAATCATCTAAGAATGGCCGGAAAACATCATTCATTACCTACATGAAGGTTGCAGGTGCATTGCAAATCCCAAAGGGCATCATCAACCACTCAAATAGACCTTGCTTGGTTTTTAAGGCCGTCTTCCACACATCACTTTATGCAATTCTGATCTGGTGGTAGCCACTGCGCAAATCCAACTTGGTAAAGAACACAACATCTTTCAACTGGTCGAGCAAGTCATCTATGCGAGGAAGCGGGTATCAATTCTTGATCGTGATCTTGTTGAGAGCCCAATAGTCAACGCACATCCTCCATGTGCCATATTGCTTCATCACCAACACAATTGGCGAACCACATGGAGAGGAGCTGGGTCTGATCACTCCTTGGTCCAACAAGTCTTGAACCTGCTTCTTAATCTCTGCCATTTCAATTGCGGACAACCTGTACATGCCCACATTAGGAAGACGGGCATCTTGCTGGAGATGGATCTCATGTTGAATCTCCCTTTTGGGAGGAAAACTTGTAGTTTCCTGAAATATTTCATCATAGTTAGCCACAATATCAATCATAGCCTTTTTATGAGAAAGATCACAACCTTTGAAAGCATCGGATGCCTCAGCATCTTTTTCTCTCACAACCATGAGCATGTATCTCTTATGAGTGTTGATGAGCCGCTTCATCTATCCTGCACTAACAAGAGTGGTGTTAACCTTCATACTGTGAGCTCTCACAATGTACTCCACCCCATTTTTGGTGAGATGGTACTTGTTCTCATGACGGAAGAATACTGCTTTTCGATCATACAAGTATGGGCTTCCCAATACGATATCGCAGATGTCAAGAGGAATAACATCTAAGTCCACCTCATCGATCAACTTTGAAGCAATAGCAAACCTTAACCTGCATTGCTTAGTCACATGTAGCTTAGCATTGTGGCATATAACCATCCAAGAGGATAAGGCTTGGGGTGAGGTTTAGTCTATATGCCCAACTTCTTAACAACTGATTCTAAGATAAAATTTACTTGAGAACCCAGATCAAATAATGTTTCAATCTTTGTATGCTTAGACACAACTCTAATGTGAAACAACTTACTTTTTCTTTTATCATTTTCTTTAGAAACATGAGTAGAACTTGAACCAGTATGAGGAGTTTTGTTACCTTGCATTCCCACGGCTATAATCTTGGTTTCGTCACCTGAGTCGGAACCCAAATCTCGCTGCGCTGTTGCAACGGTCTTTTTCTTCTTTTTGCCTCCATAATGCTTTGGCCTCTGTTCAGGATGCAACTTCCAACAAATTTCTTCATCATTCCCATTAGTGTCGCAATGTTTGCAATGGAGCTTTCCTCCTTCCTTCTTGGCAGTAGCTGTCTTCTTGCTCTTGTCTTTCTTTTTGGACTTGTGGTTGTTGTTGGGCTTGAAAGGCTTCTTCGGATGGTCTTATTGCAAATGCTTCCACTTCTCTCAAGATGAGTAGCCTGAACACTTGCTTCATCCACACTAGTAGGATTCAACAACAACAAAGTATGGCGTAGATAATGATGAAGAGCACCAATGTACTTCAAAAGAGTGTCAGGAGAATCTAAAGAAATATTCAACTCTAAAGCTTTCTTTCTAAATTCTTCAGTAAAATTCTGAACACTTTGACCCTTTCCTTGTCTAAAACTTTGCCAATACATCATAGCCTTTTGAACATAACCCAACAGATAAAATTGCTTACGTAAAGCAGAAATGAAAGCAGACCATGATGAGAGAAGATTACCCATTTGTTTGCTACCTTGCTGAAGCTTGCTTTCCCACCATACAAGTGCGGTGCTTGTCAGTTGAAGTGAAGCCAACTGAATCTTCACATCTTCTTCTTTGATCTGCTGGACTCGGAAATAGACCTCAATTTGCCTTATCCAATTGTTCAACTTGTTTGCATTCGCTTCCCCATTAAACATGGGCAAATCAAACTTCACATCGAGCTTCAATAAGGGCTTCTTTTGAGGCTCTTTGTGAGGAACCTTGGAATGCTGAGAATGAAATGAGGAAGAAGCACTTGAACTTGTGCTTGAAGCTGAAGGTGAAGAGGGAGGCTCAGGAGGCTCACCACCATCTCCTCCTTGGTTAACTGAAGCGTTTCCTTTGTCCTTCACTTCTTTGTCTTCCTTCTTTACTTCACTGCCTTTTCTTTCTTTTGCCATGTGTTCTTCATAGTCTGCAAACAACTTGTCTACCTTATCGTCCATCATGTAGAAGACCTTGTGAAAGTTTGCCTCCATCTCGATGTGGGCATCATTAGCATCCATCTTCCTCCTTCGGTGTGCACGTTCGATCTCAGAATTGTAAGGATCTAATGTACCCTCACCAGCTTGCAGTTCAGCCCTCGTGAGCATCCACACTCACAATCCAACATCAAATAAACCTGCTCTGATACCACATGATCCGAAAACAAGATCTTTACTACTCTATGACATTAACATGAATTGCATAAAGAGCATGAATGAATCTCACAAATCCATAAGAAGAGAACCAAACAACATAGACAATACGCACATAAAGACAACAAGTTGATAATGGAGTTCGTCCAGGATGGACTACGTCTCCGGGCCTGCTTCTCAATAGGAGGGCCGATCTATAATCTCAGTATGAAGGCAAAATACATGGAAATGATACAATGATACCTTGGTGACAATGGTCAGGAAGAGAACCGCTACCCAAAACACAACAGGATTGCTTCCAGCAACTCCGAAGCCCGAAGACGGTGTAAAACGAGTATAAACACTCGTACCTTCCTCCTGCAGAGCTACGCAATCTCCCTTCTCTCCTTTAGCTACAAAGTCTCCACTCCAAAGCATGAGAGGAAAATGGCAACTAAGGGGGCTTATATAGCCATGACTTTCCCCTCTTCACATTTTCCTCATGTTCTCTTTTGTTACAACAAATTTTCCCAAGAAGGCATATGGCTCCAACTCCCCACACTTGGTTAGGCTCTTCTTAAATTATGTAGTTGTGTTCTCCTTTAATATTCCAACCATATAGTTGGTTATAGTTTAAAACTATACCAAGTATAGGTTGAAACTCATTACATATGTTATAATGTTTAGAACCCACTTTAAAAGCCATAAACAAAGTTTTAAAAAAAACACATGTGTTAAAGAGTGGGTGCGTCCCACGTGGTGGCTGTGCCAATGGGAGGAGGGGAGCGGTGATTGTAACCACCCTCCATTCGAATCTTGTGAAATACATGTGGCTCGTAGTAGTGGCGTTGAATGGGATGGTCGGTACCCCATGGGCTGGGCCACGAGCTCCATGTGTCCTCCCTTATTTCTCCCCATAATATGAGCTTTTAAGTTAAATACCATTTCTCCTGTGGGCTTTTAATATGCAGAGATGGTGGCTTAGAGGTGAATACTTTGGCGTAAACATGCATCAACCAATCGGGATTTGCCACGTGTCTCAACTTCATTGGTCCATGTCAATGCCTTGTTAGGTGCCAACTCGATGCCACATCATCACTTATCATCCACGTTAGTGTGTATAAGCCACGTGGCATTTTTTTTTACTTTCTCTAAACATGCATTAACCAACCGGGAGTCGCCACATGTCTCAGCCTCATTGGTCCATGTCAACACCTCGTCATCCGTCCGTACCGTATGGATGCCATGTGTCGTCTTTTGGTTGGTCCGTACACGTGCCATGCCATCTTGTCTATACCGTACGGATGCCATGTGTCACCCTGTTAGTGGTGCCATGTCATCATGTTTGTACAATATGGATGCCACGTGTCACCCTGTCAGTGGTTCCACGTGGCACCTCTTTTGCCAATTTTGCCTGTTGACCTCATAGAACAGAACGCGATAACTTTCTCATATGGAGTCCGTTTGAGGTGAAACAAACGCCGTTGGAATCATCTCGACGAGCCCTTCGATCTGGTGCTGGTCTTGCTGAGATTTGAGGACTTCAAAATTTTTTCCTTCTTGGATCCTCCTGGATCAATCCCTTATGAATTTGATATTCCCATCGAAGAAGTTGTATGCTCTAAAGATGAAGGATGGTAATAGGGTTACAAATTCCCTCAATGCCTTTAACCCTTGTAATTGTGATCTAGTATTATATGAATCGGAGTCATCACACCAATATTCCAATAACTAATAGATATCATTGTCTTCCAATCATGAAAGAAGAAGAAAGCCAGTGTTCATTCTAATCAAGGATCAAGCCCCCACCTTGGTTAATCACTTGCATAACATTCCTTTATATCTTTTAGATTATTGGGAGAATTTGATAGTTGCAATAAGTGAAGCTACAAAGAAAATCTCAAGTTGGATGAGATTGCGGGTCAGTTGTTATAGGAAGAGAAGAACTGTTGAAATAAAAACCAATTTAGAAGCATTGGTGGCTAGGGATCACTCTAAGGAATTAAATGATGAGAAATTAAGTGTGAGGAAAATATATAGAGAGGAAGATATGCTAGTAAAGGTAGGAAGTGATAAGGGTTGACTTGAGGTGATGTCATCAAAGAAGGAACACGAAGAGTGAATGTAAGGCCAATCCTTCAAAAGAGAAATAAGCAAATAATGAGGATTAATTTCTAGGATTTCTAATTGTGAGGGAAAAATGCATCTCTCTTTGACATTTTTGTTAACCAATACCAATGAGGAGGGATGACTAATTGCTTTGAGATAGTTGATGGATTAATTGAGGAGGAAAAATATTTCTTACAGAAAATTTTAGTTATTAAATTGTTGGACATGGCAGTGTAAAAGTATAATCCAAAGATGGATCTGTGAAGTGGATTACTAATGTGTGTCATGTATTGAGATTTGAATGAGTCTTACTTTCAACGATCCAAATGGTAGATGTAGGTGTTAAAGCAATTTTCTTTAAAAGGAGGTTGTCGATTGGTTCAAGGTGTTATGGTTTTGGCCAAGGGTGTTTGACTTAGAACTTTGTACAAGGGGTATGCGACTACTCAAGTCATGGGTAGGGGAAATATAGTGTAACACAAGATGAAAAATTAGTGACAACACTGAAGACATTGAACATCATGTTGTGGCATTGTTATATGTGTCATCTTGGTGAAAAGAACCTATTAGAGTTGTGCACTAATAATATTTTCCATGGAATTGATGTTCTGAATGATCCCTTTCAGTTTTGTGAGTCATGTGTGCTTGAAAAGTAGAAGACTTTTCAATTTCCTTGAGTACTCAACAAAGCTCATGGGTGGGGTCTTCATTAGACGATTTCACTATTTTACCACTTCCATTGATGACATATCATGGAAGTCATGTGTTTACTTCACGAGGAAGAAAAGTGACGTGCTTGAAGTTATTAAGACCTTTTCACCTTGGTTGAAAGGAAAAGTAGGAAGAAGGTGAAGCTTTTGAGAATCATTAATGGTGGTGAGTATTGTTTCAAGGAGTTCAATTTTTTTGCAAATATCACAGTATTGCAAGGAAAAATACCACCCCACATACTCCTCACCATACTAGTGTTCATGAGAGGTTAAATGGAACTTTGATGGAGAAATAATTGAGCATGGAAGTGGATGCTACTCCGAGAAAACAAATTGTGCCGAAGCAATTGCTACAACAAACTATTTGACCAGTAGATTTCCTATTTTAATTTTGGGTGATAAGACACAAGAAGATGCTTGATGTGGAGAGAAGCCCTCTTTTTCACATCTTAGGGTATTTGGGTGTGAGGATTACATGCATTTACCTACAGGAAAATGCTTGACAACTAAATAACTCAAGTGTATTTTTATTGTATATATAGAAGGAGTCAAGGTCTACATGATTTCATTTGAGCATTGACATTCCCATAGTTGGAATGAGATATTCAAGGAGGAGAAATATTGTGAATATCAACATGAATTTTTATCATTAGAAAAGGTAAAACATGTGACAAATTAGATTTCCAATATGAAGATGAAGATCAAGTTGAACTATTGTCATATGGGTTGGATGTAGAAATTTTCGAGGAAGGAGATGAAAAATAACCCAAAAATAATATTTCATTAGGACCAGATAAAAATATGCATTATAAACATGATAAAATTGATCAAGTTTAGAATTTCAGGAGGATGCTTCTTAAGAGAACTAGACCTTATGAGTATGGTTATGAACCAATTGAGTTTAGTTTTTTTTTCATTATATTCCATGGATGATGAACCAAGCAATGATAAACATGATCTTAATGGTGAAGAGTGTTGGGTATGTGTTATATTCTTTGCATGTGTGTGTGGGGGGGGGGGGGGGGGGGTGCATCTGTCAACGACGCGCCTAATGATCCCCACCATATAGTGTTCTACTATATGCATTGGGCGTTGCACATGGCATTTTCTCATGGGGGTTATAAAGGAGGGGTTTTCTGATGGCCTCCCCCTTCTGCAAAGCAAACATTAGAAAGGGGTAGTAGCTCGTTTTTGATTTGAGAGAAGTGAGCTTATGAGTAATGCGAGTTTGAAATTTTTGGGGTTATTTTCGGCACATTTTTGGGTTTTTACTAAAAATATGTAATTAGACTAGGGTCAATTTCTAATTTGAGTTAACATATTAGGGTTTTGGATGCTGTGAAATACCTATATTTTGTATTGTGAGTGGTTCATAAGAGAATGAGAAAATAAGATGTGCGACTCTAAGTTTTGTTGGTTTTCCTGATTAAGGGTTCCAGGTTAAATCTCTATGTATTATGCATGAATGGTGTGGTGTAATTTGTATTTTTCTTAAAAGAAAATGTATGCTTTACTTCTTTTCACATGTTTAAAACTTACAAAGAGGCCCCTCGTTGGAAGAAGGGCCACATATAAATAAACGAAGGCCTTGGAATAGAACTAGACTTGGCATTTGTGTGAAGGAAGGAATCCAAATGTAAATGGATGTTCATTAAAAAGAATAATGCAATCGGTTCAATGGAATGGTATAAATCTCATTTAGTAGAAAAGGGATATGCTCATGTAGAGGGTATTGATTATGAAGAGACTTTCTCTTTAGTGGCCAAGATAGCCTATTTTGAGTTGCTATTGGAAATAGAACTGCTTATTATTTGAAAGTGGAGCAAATGGATATGAAGAAATCATTTTTTAATGGTGAGCATAAATAAGAAATCTTCATGAAACAACATAAGGATTTTTGGTAGAAGGGAGAGAAGACATGGTGTGTCGTTTGAAGAAATCATTATATTCCTCAAGGTAATAACCAACCATTTGAAAAATATGTTGTGGGACATGGGTTCATAATAACTAAAGTGGACCATTGTGTTTACTTAAGGAAAGAAGGAAACATCTCCTTTATTCTAGTTTTATATGTTGACGCTATTATTTAATTAGTGATTGCAAGAAGCTATTCAGGGAGTGTTGTGAGGGAAATATACCTTATGACTTGGGGTAATAGGGTCACCAACATACTGTGAATATGACTTGTATACATATAGGGTTTAGACACATATATAAGAGAATAAGAGATAATGGAACATGCACCTTATTCCAGATGGTTGATCCAATCTTTAACTCTCCTCCTCAGATTATCGTTATCCTTCTGATAGTCAACACCTGCAACAAAGGGTTACCTTATTCAAAGTATATTCTATTTCTATATAAAAGAGATATAAATATCAATGATTGCATCCAGTAATATAATAACATAAACCATAAATCATAACAATAAAAGCATAAATCAAGACAATGATGGAAGGAAAACACTCTTTATTGATGAAGTTCATGAAAGATTACAAATCCCCTGTTTGAGACAAGCTTCTCTGCATACCAATACCTGAGTCCTCCTTGATCCTATCTTCAATAGATTCCTCCAGAATAACCTTTCTCTCAAACTTGCTCCCCTATCCTCTACCCTTACCCTCTTTTTATACTTGTTTGGGGAGAAGGAATTTGAGTCTTAGGATGGTTGGGGAAGTTGGGAATGTTACCAAATTGATCCCAAATTACCCGAATTAATCATGCTTTTTATTTTTGAACTCATATTAATGAAACTCGCTGGTTCATGTGAGGCAACTTGCGAGTGACTCGCGAATTTTTTAGAGATAACACATGGGTTGCATATGGTCTTACCTGCGATCGTCACACGAGTTTCTATAAGAGGACCCCTGAGTACAAGGCAAGATCATCCATAAAAAGTGGTAATGCTGAAGGAGTAAGTATGTATCAAGGATCTCATCCATCTATAAGGTTAGGGTTACTTCAATCCACAGTTTCCTTTTGTGTATTGACATGCTGGAGTCATTACTCAGACAAAGAAGTGCCATTTCATGAACGAATTGTTGTCTATGAGGATGGAAAAGAAAGAAAAGGTCCAAGAATTTAATCAAAGATTCACCACTTTATTGAATAGCTTCAGTGCTACAACAAAACCAGCTGAGGAGTCTCTAGTAGAATATTATACTACAACACTTTATCAACCAATAACAATGTTTATAAAAAGGCCCGGTAAAGTTACATTGGTATAAAACTATGAAGAAGGAAAGAAAGTAGAGGCAGATCTGGATAGTATCGCAAGGCATACTCTAGAACCTGAGTTGAAACATACCACAAGCCAAAGGAATTTTTTTGTTAACTAAGCCCAAAGAAGAGCACTCTAATGAGCTAGAAAATGTGGTAAAAATGGTGCAGAAATTGTCAAACAAAATAGTAGACTTAGAAAAGGATAAGGGAGCTAGTCCTTATAGAAAGCCATTCAACCCTTATTACAAAAAAAGGAAGAGAGTGGACATCCCCAACCACCGGTACATAATTCCATTTTTTTAAATTTTAATGAAGTAGGCATGGATCATTTATGTACTTCTAACCAAGAATATCATTCTGAAAAGAACTGTCCATAGTGGATAAATTCAATGACTCTGGTTATGAATCAATTGTTAGATACCCATCTCATAAATCTTGAAGAAGAAGAAGCCCAAACTAATGAACCAAAACAAACAAACAAGAAACCACTATGGTATTATGGGAATGGGCACCTACTTTAGGGCTAAGGGAAGATGAACCTACTGAGGAAATTCAAGTGTAATCAATAAATTTTATAGCCAGAATTAAAGGGCTGGTAGTGGATGAAAGTCTAATATTGCCTAAAATACAGAAGGTAAAAGAAAACATGAAGAAAATTCTCAATACTCCTAAAAAAAAACCTAAGCCTAATCCTGTAAATATAAAAGAGACCATCCCAATAGTCAACAAACCTGTAAAGGCCATGGAAACTAAAACAGAAAGCACTAAGAAGAGTTTTGTAGAACATGACATGGGATATAACATTGTAGAAAACATTAAGAAAACAAAAGCAAACATTTCTTTGTTTGAGTTGTGTAATTTACCTCAACAAAGGAGGAAAATTATGGAATATTTTGATCCACAACCTAATAGTATCCCAGAAGCTGTCGAATATGACACTGAATTTAATGAAGCAAGCATTCGAGGAAAATCTAAATATTAGACTTTGCCTTTTTTGCTGTCGCTTGAAATTTTTAATCATAATGTGCATAATTGTTTGATAGATTCTAGAGCTTCGTCAAATGTCATGCCACTTTCAATATGTAAGAATATTAATGGACAACCCACACCATCTCCATCTCAGATAATTCAACTAGATAGATCTGTTGTTAAAGTCATAGGGGAAATGAAAGATGTGTTGATTCTATTATCTGAAGGCCCTAGAGTTTGTCAATTCAGAGATATCATGGGGGTTGATATACCATAATCCTATGGATTATTATTGAGCAGGGAATGGTCAACGAAACTTAATGGATATCTTGCAACTGATTGGTCTCACATGTGGCTTCCATACTAAAGTGCTCAAAATCAGATTAAGATACTAAGGGAACCACACATGAAACATAATGTAACTCAGTTGGAAGGGAAGAATGAATCTGTGAATTTATCATCTTCTATTTTGGGAAATTATGTTTTGGATCTTGAACTAGGAAATTATGAAGCCAAAATAGTTAGTCATGAATCAGATATACAGTTTGATCTCCTTTTATTTTCATGGATTGATGATATTGATTGTAATATAGTATATTTAGTTACTAATGTAGAAAGTGCTATTAAAAAATTAGATTTAGATGTTATGTTTTGGATTTTATATTTTGATGTAGAATGCACGAATAACACTACTGATTTGTTAGAACAATAATCCAACTCATTAGTACCTTAGTTCTAAAATATTCATTCGATACGGAGCTTTTGACCTAGGTACCACACCCGGTATCAACTCAATAGTGAAATCCAATTCTCTCCTTGGAGGTAATCCTGGAATTTCTTCTAGGAATACATCAGTGTATTCTTTTAAAACAAGAATATCTTCTATTTTTAACTTATCTGTTTTAGTTTTGTCTTCCTCATCTGTAATAGTTACTGCATAGGCTTTACATCCTTTTCTAACACCTCTTTTAAGTTGTAAAGCAGAAATCTGCCTTATTATAGTTTTTCTAGGAATACCCTTAACCTTTACTGGTTGTTCATCACTATTTAAGCACGTGAAAGTTTTATCATAACAATTTAAAATTACCTTATGCTGTTCTAACCAGTCCATGCCAATCAACAAATCATACGCGCCAAGTGGCAGAACATTAAGCTTAACTGTAGTTTTAAATTCATCCATAAGTAAAGCACATTCTTTCACAAAACAGGTTACTTATCTTTTTGCCCCAATGGCTAATTGAACTAACCAAGAATTCTCAAACTTATCGACAAACAACTTACATTTTTCCACTATCTGAGGTGCAATGTAACTGAGACTAGCTCCTGGATCAATTAGAATGGTTACAAGGGTATGATTAATCATACCTTCTACTTCCACCATGGAAGTGTGATAGTCAGCTTGGCGGTTCTCCAAAGCCGCGTTAATTCTGGGCATGCTCCTCGCTAGTTCCCCAACGGTCATCTCCTCCTACACAGTATGAATATTGCTGACTGACTTTTTCCGATTTGGACAAACCGAGGCATAGTGCGGGCCATTACATTCTCAGCACTTAACAGGATCTTTACGTTCAAAAATCTTGGTAAAATTTCCATGGTTATCTACAGCTTCCTTGCCCTTCAAATTATTTGAATTGTTGGAAGTACCATTCCTATTTCCCTGGAAATTCTTGTTGTTAGAATAATTTTTGGTCTTATTATTCTTGAAATTCCTATGAGGTACAAATTCGTTCTTCTTAAATTTAGGCTGATTGTTTTTCTTAGCCTTCCAGTTGGCCAAGCCTTCTTTCTTCCGGTTCTACTCAAAACAAAAATTAGCCTTCCTCATGGCTTCCTCCATAGTCTTCGGGTTATCATATTCAATTCTGTCTTTGATATGATATGGTAGACAACTAAGAAATCACTGTA
>LPNX011158981.1:638722-702817 GCA_001517045.1 Pseudotsuga menziesii | reverse complement strand
TAATGTCTTAGGAATCAAATTAAAACAAATAACATTATTTTACAAAATTGGGGTATGTGACATACACACCCCCTTAAAATGTAACATCGTCCTCGATGTTAGTTATTCTTCATCTTCCGGGATCCCTTGTAACATATTTGGGTGTGCTTCCCACATCTTACTTTCCAGTTCCCAGGTGGCCTCTTCAGGACTAAGGTGCTTCCATTGCACCTTCACTTGTCTAATGGTGCGGTTCCGCAAGGTAATTTCCCTCCTCCCGAGGATACAGTACGGTTCCACCAGGATTTCTCCTTCTAGTTCCACCTGTACAACATTCCAATCAACCACATGAGTAGCATCATGAACATACTTATTTAAAATAGAGATATGAAAAACATTATGTACTTTCAAGTTAGGTTGTAATGCTAGTTGGTAAGCAACTTGACCAATCCTAGATAAAATTTCAAATGGACTACAATAACGTGGTGCCAACTTTGCACAACTCCCCAGTCTTAGAGAGCTTCTCTTGGGCCTTACCTTGATGAACACATGTTCACCTACCTGGAACTCCTTTGGAGTTCTTTTCAAGTCAGCTTGACTCTTTTGCTGATCCTGTGCCACCTTCAAATTTCCCTGCACTTGCTTCACAATTTCCTCCATTTCTTTCAACAATTCTGGTCCTAACACTAATATATCTACTGGATTATTCCAAGAGATAGGAGTGTTGCGTTTTCGTCCATATAAAATTTCAAATGGACTAAATTTAGCCGATGACTGATAGTTATTGTTATATTGAAACTCTGATAGATGTAAGTAGTCTTCCCACTTACCTGGCTGATCTTTCACATACATCCTCAATTAATCATCTAGTACCTGATTTACTCTTTCAGTTTGTCCATCTATTTGAGGATGGAAGGAGGTACTAAAATTCAATGTTGTATTTAATCCTTTAAACAAAGACTTCCAAAAGTTTCCTGTAAACTTAGGATCCCTGTCTGAGATTATAACCTTCGGTACTCCATGTAACCGAAAAATCTGCTTTAGGAAGATATCAGCTATATTGGCAGCCTTGTAAGTAGTTTTGACAGCAATAAAATGTGCTGCCTTAATTAACTTGTCAACCACTACCATAATAGAGTCATTTTGATTCTGATTTCTGGGCAGTCTAGTAATAAAATCTAAGCTAATCACTTCCCATTTCCAGCTAGGAATAGGCAAAGGTTGTAGCAAACCAGCTGGATGTTGGTGTTCAGTTTTTACTTGTTGACATTCTAAACACCTTGCAATGTATTCAGCTACTTCTATTTTCATATTTGGCCAAAAATATTCTTTCCTCAGCATGGTTATAGTCTTTTGATAACCTGGGTGTCCTGAATATGGTGTTTTATGGACTTCATCCAGAATTAACAACTTAACCTTAGGCACATTAGGTACATACAGTTTATCTTTAAATAATAAAAATTCATTTTCATTTAAACTATAACCTTTTATTGAGATTTATGTAGGTTCTTCTTTAGCTGTAATTTGCAATTTCTGATAAATTTCATCTTGTTTTACCCCTTCTTTAAGCTGTTCATTTAAATCAGAAGCATAAGTGCTGATTGCTGCTGTAAAGTTCAGCTTTGCGTTTCTGCTTAATGCATCAGCCACCTTATTTTCCTTACCCTTTATATGTTGGATTTCAAAGTCGCATTCGCTTAAGAAAGCTAACCACCTAGCTTGTCTAGCGTTTAAATTAGGCTGATCTAGAAGATATTTCAGTCCTTTATTATCAGTCATTAAAATAAATTTTCTGCCAATTAAATAATGTCGCCACATTTTTAAGGTGTGTATAACAGCTGCTATTTCTAGATCATAAGTCGCGTAATTCTTTTCGTGAATTTTTAACTTTCTAGACTCATAGGCAATGACATGCCCTTCTTGAGTCAGAACACCGCCTAAGCCGTCATTACAGGCATCAGTACATACTACGAAATCTTTTTTAGGATCTGCTATTCTTAGAATAGGTGCACTAGTTAAAATAGTTTTTAGCTTCTTAAAAATTTCTTCACATTTTGAGTTCCAGTCAAATTTCTTGCCTTTCTTTTGCAAGGAAGTTATCGGATTTGCTATCGTTGAAAAGCCTTCAATGAATCTCCGGTAATACCCAGTAATTCCCATGAACGACCTAACATCTGTTACATCTTTAGGAACCGGCCAATCTTCGATTGCCTGTATCTTTTCAGGATCTACAGAAATCCCTTCCTTGGTCACTACGTGACCTAGATACTGAATTTCATCCTTAAAGAAGTCACACTTGCTAAACTTCGCGAAGAGTTGTTGTTCTCGCAACTCTTGTAAAACTATTTTTAGGTGTTCTTTATGTTCTTCTTCCATTTTAGAGTAAATTAGGATGTCGTCGATAAACACGACCACAAACTTATCTAAATACTTATGCATTATATTATTCATTAAGCACATAAAGACAATTGGGGCGTTAGTAAGCTTGAATGGCATTACGACAAATTCGTAGTTTCCATATCTTGTTCTAAAGGCTGTCTTAAAGATATCTTCATCTTTAATTTTTACTTGATGATATCCTGACCTCAAGTCTATCTTTGAAAACATCGTGGCTCCATGTAGTTGATCGAACAGATCATCTATGCGGGGAAACATATATCTATTTTTAATAGTAATCTTGTTTAGCTGACGGTAGTCTATGCATAGTCGCATAGTTCTATCTTTCTTTTTAACAAAGATGACCGGTGCTCCCCAAGGAGACACACTAGGTCGAATGTACTTTTTATCGATTAACTCTTTTAATTGTGATTTTAACTCATTAAGTTCTAATATATTCATTCGATAAGGGGATTTTGAGCTAGGTACCTGACCCGGTATCAGCTCAATAGTGAAATCCAATTCCCTCCTTGGAGGTAATCCTGGAATTTCATCTGGGAATACATCAGTGTATTCTTTTAAAATAGGAATATCTTCTATTTTTAACTTATCTGTTTTAGTTTTGTCTTGCTCATCTGTAATAGTTACTACATAGGCTTTACATCCTTTTCTAACAGCTCTTTTAAGTTGTAAAGCAAAAGTCTGCCTTATTATAGTTTTTCTAGGAATACCCTTAACCTTTACTGGTTGTTCATCACTATTTAAGCACGTGAAAGTTTTATCGTAACAATTTAAAATTACCTTATGCTGTTCTAACCAGTCCATGCCAATCAACAAATCATATGAGCCAAGTGGCAGAACATTAAGCTTAACTGTAGTTTTAAATTCATCCATAAGTAAAGCACATTCTTTCGAAAAACAGGTTACTTATGTTTTTTCCCCAGTGGCTAATTGAACTAACCAAGAATTCTCAAACTTACCGACATACAACTTACATTTTTCCACTATCTGAGGTGCAATGTAACTGAGACTAGCTCCTGGATCAATTAGAATGCTTACAGGGGTCTGATTAATCATACCTTCTACTTACACTATGGAAGTCTGATAGTCAGCTTGGAGGTTCTCCAAAGCCGCGTAAATTATGGGCATGCTCCTCGCTAGTTCCCCAACGGTCATCTCCTCCTGCACAGTATGCATATTGTTGAATGATATTTTCCGGTTTGGACAGATCGAGGCATAGTGCGGGCCATTACATTCCTAGCACTTAACATGTTCTTTACGTTCAAAACTCTTGGTAAAATTTCCATGGTTATTTGTAGCTTCCTTGCCCTTAAAATTATTCGAATTGTTGGAAGTACCATTCCTATTTCCCTGGAAATTCTTGTTGTTAGAATAATTTTTGGTCTTATTATTCTTGAAATTCCTATGAGGTACAAATTTCTTCTTCTTAAATTCAGGCTGATTGCTGTTTTTCTTAGCCTTCCAGTTGGCCAAGCCTTTTTTCTTCCGGTTTTGCTCAAAACAAAAATTAGCCTTCCTCATGGCTTCCTCCAAAGTCTTTGGGTTATCATATTCAATTCTGTCTTTGATATGATATGGTAGAAAACTAAGAAATCGCTGTACTTTCGGTTTCTCGTCTACTAGGTAGGGTACATACCTAAGTAAACATAAGAATTTGCTGTTCAAATCCTTCATGGTCATTGAACCTAACTTCAATTCATAAAACTATTTAGCTCTTTCTTCGTAATACTGCTCAGACAAAAATTTCTTCTTGAAATACCTTTTAAAGGTACTCCAATTAAATTCTTCTTCTCTTATACCCTTGACTCTCTTCAGGTCTTGCTACCATATGTCAGCTTTTCCTGAGAGATTATATATTGCCATCCTTGCCTTTATCTGATTAGAATAATTATATATATGAAAATACTTCTTCATCCCGGATAACCAGGACTCTGCTTCCTCCCCTTTCTCAGTCTCTCCATTAAAAGTTGGGGGCTTTATCTTTTTAAACTCCCCTAAAATTTCCTCATATGGTTTGTATTTCTTCTTTTTGTCATACAAATCATCTTCACTACTATCACTAGTAGTATGGTAACTTTGTTGCTCACCAAACCCTTTAGATGATGAACTGCTTTCAGTTTTTTCTAGCTTCATCTTTTTGGAACTTCTTTGATGATTAACATCCTTAGATTCCGACCTTCTACTCCTTCCTTCAGTTTGGAACTTTTCTATTAAAATTTGGTTCAATTCTTCCCGAGCCTTTATGATACTTTCATTCTCCCTCTTTATTGATTCCATTTCAGTTTTCAAATATTTTAAAGTCTACAACAGCTCTAAGGAGTTGGCAGTCACCTCCTCTATCATAGGTTCTCTGGGCAAATGTCTTGTTTCCGTGTCTGGAGACTCCTCCTGTGCATACTCTCCTAGCATTTCCATACCTGTCTGTTAAACTTCAGAAAAAGGAAATTTTCTGTTCTTAACATAAAACAATATATATATATGTTAGCATATTATTTTAATTTGCTGCTCTATGAAAGCTAGTTGGGCTGCATCAAGGCCTAGTGTTTGAACCTTGTGGTCTGATACCACATATCAAAACCAAAATTTTCTGAAAAATTTGAAATTTTTAAAATACAATTTTTTTTTCATAAATGCAGTCAACTAATTGTCTAATTAGTTATATGTTACTGAATTCATTATTTGAATTATCTACTTGATTATGTTCATCTTATAGAACAATTATTTTTTAGTTTATTGACTTGTTTTTCTTTGCGACCACAAGGTGAAACTGTCTTGGTGATCTGGGGCTTACTTAGCTTTGAGCTAACGCAGAAAGTTTACCTGCTCTTACAGACTTACAAGTAAGAAGATTCGGTGCTTCTTGTCAATAATCCTAAAGAATTCAGATATTTGTACGTCGCAAAAATAATAGCACAGTAAAAGAATATAAATGCTTTTCAATTTCATCTGCTTTTATGAGGTAATACCTTTAAATCGTTATTCCTTTTAAAGATGTCATGGAATACGAGATCTAGTCCTATTCGTGTTAGTGAAAGTTGCTCTCTTTCTATAGTTGTAGTTTATAGTTTTTATGGAGTACCAAACTCTGCAATTTTTACCAAAATTTACCATGATCGTTGTGTGCTCACGCCTTAAAATCTAGACCAAAGATGGTAGAATTATTATGTTAAGGGTCTATTTTAAAATGTGAACATAACCCTTTATGTCATAATAAATTTTGGTTACTACTTGTGATGTGAAAGTAAAGTACAGTAATTAAAATAGGTTTCTATACTAATAATCCATCCCCCAAAACTTGGAGTTTTAAAGGGATTATATCCTTATTACATAATACTTCCAATTAGGTTATCATAGTGTTGATGAATTAAATTCCTCTGCATATAATTTGCTTGGAAAGTATTATCCAGTTATGGTTAAGATATCATTAAAATTTCAATGTCAAGCCCCTTAACATTTTTAAGACTTAACATGATCAAATGCAACCTTATTAGTTTAATAAATACACAATCAAAGGCATTTGAGGTTATCATTACCCAAAATGATATCTACCATAGACTGGTCTATAAACTTCCTTATAAAAACAATTAGTAAAACATTAGGTTAGAGTTATAATTGTTGGTTGAGCGAATACTTGTAATGTATAAAGAGGTGCAATGTATAATATGCCAGGGGCAAAGAACAGACCACGTTTTATGAGGAGTTTAAAGTTTAACCTTGATTCAAAGTTCTATAATCTTTTATTAAATGCCTCCTTTCCTTGCATTTATGAGCTAGGGTAAGTATTGTTTCTACCCTTGCTATGTTACAAATATTTGGTTGAATGAATACTTGTTGTATGCAATATTCTCACCAAAATAAACGTTGTTAATTCCCTTTTTTAACAATATTACAAGACATTATTATTACCAAGATTATAATTGTTTGATTAAAGATTATTTGCATAGCATAGAGAAAAGGGTCATGAAAAGGACCACGCCATGATGAACATAAGGTTAAACCTTGATTTAAGTTTTATAATCGATTGTATACCATAATTTATATAGCAATGGGTCGTAACATCCCCCACGACTTTGATGATTGTTATGGCATAATTTGTATATTAATAATTCCTTTGTTTCCATGCAACGTATGTAATATGTTGACTACGGGGCTAAAGATTATGGTGGAACCTTCGATACAAAAAAAATGATTGGTATGATGGTCCTCTTGTGATTGCTCGTTGAGACTATTGGAATTACCCACTGCATGCAAAAATCTATTTGATGGACGTGGCATCACTATAGCCAAGTGTTACGTGAATAAAAGACTATCTCTCGAACCCTAAACTTATTGTTTCTTCCGTGGTTTTCATCCTCCGGCCGCTCTGCAACTGTGTTGGTTGCTCGCCTTGTCGCACTGTTACTCTGCGTTGGAAATATCTTAGCTCGCTCCTTGTCTCCCGCTCATTGAGAGCTCACCCTGAACACTTCACAGAGAAGAGTTGTAAACAAAGTTTTCCATTGGAACTGAGTTAGTTATTTTCCTTCAGGGTTTATCACTCGCTGGTTTGCTCCTTTCTGTAATGTTCAGTCTGCAAGTGTCTTTTCTTTGGTGGCTCATTTGTGAGCGTTGTGACTTCCCTTCTTGAGTTTTGTTTGGTGTTAGGGTTTCGCCATAAGGTAGCTTCCTTGGCTGGAAAAATAAGTGTCGACTCCAGCGTTATTCTTGCTTGGCTTGCTGTTCCAGTTCTCAGTCACTATTGGTGCTTACTTTGCTAGTAAACTCCTTTCTTGCAACAAATGAAAGGTGTACTTCTCTTCACACTGGTGGCAATGCTTCTCCTCGTTGTTGGTTACATTACCTTAAAATTCTAGGTAATATTTTACTGATATCTTTGTAATTCTTTATCTTTCATTTCGTTACAACTCTGCTTTTGTAGAAATAAGTTACTGATAAAATTGTGGGTGCTGTTGATACAGGTGACGGATCAACCTTCTGTGTAGACAGAGTAATTCTGGAACAACTGCTAGCTTACGGTAAGCCTTGGACTCTCCATGGAAGTTCTACCTTGTCCATTCCCTTATGGGACATTTACGGGTTGGTCGCCGTGGCCTGTAAAACCCTTGCAGTTTTTGGTTTACCTGGTTACTTGGTTGGCTGTTTTAATGGATGTTGAAACCCTTGCTTTATGCGAGGTTCTCCGGCTTAGGCCGTGACTGTAAATTTTGGTTTTGTTATAGTTACTTGTGTATATAAGTATAAATGAAAGTAGGCTAGTAAAGCCTTACTCTGTAAATTTTGTTTAAAGCAGTGAGTGCATTAAACTGAGTTAGACTCTTTCAGTTTATTATCTCTGTTGTACATTTTGATACTAGTAGGGTTTTACCCTAACTCGAAGATATAAAAAGTATTTACAGTTTCTTTTAAAAAAGATCTTTTATTTACAATGCACTTCAGTAATTTGTTGGGTTATTGTTTATGTTGTATAATGGTGGGTTAAGCTCGATGAATCGAGCATATTATTACTTTGTTGGTTTATTTCCTGCGCATTATTGCAAATGAGTTTTACCTTGTAATATTATTTAGTTATTACCTACTAGGGTTTCTGTACATTGTTTTTATATTAGTTTACTTTATTATAATAAAATCTATAAATGTTGTTATATAGTTTTTAACCTTCGTAATATAAGAACTTCATGTTTTAGTGATGTACTTATGTAACTGTCGATTACATCTTTTGAGTACAGAATTTATATTTTATTTAATGTTTACTATAATGGGATAAGAACATTACTTTATTTACATATTAATGCTGTTCCTATAATTATATATTACCTTTATACTTAGTCCATATAAGGTGTATAATAAGAAAGTGTTTTGCTATTATATTCTTATGCTTTCTATATTAATTAATTTATGAGAAGATCCTTCTGTATTCTAAATATTCTATGTTACCCTATTTATGTTATCATATTATTATTTGTAAAAATAAAAGAAATAACAAACTAATTAGTTGTATCTTTATAATTAACTTCATATTTATCTATACTTACATATAGTTTGATTGCAGTAAATACAATAGTTATTTGTTCTATACAGGAAATAAGTAATCTGTAGGGATGAAAAGCATTTTTATTTATCCTAGCACTATTCATTTTAGCTATTAGAATCTTTCCTTTGTTTCAAAATAAAATAATAAAGTTACTGAAATGAAAGTTGTATAAAGAACTGTTTATCTATCGAGACCTACTTCTGTTAGTAAAGAAATATAGCTTCTTTCCTTTTTCTAAAATCTGACATTCACAATCTAAGTCTAACCCTAACTCTACTCCATGTACATAATGCTATTTCTTCTGATAACAAAATGAAAGTAAACATTCTCTTAAAAAAGCTAACATCTTATTCTATAATTGCATCATACTTTCTTTATATAAATTCACCACCTGTGCTAGAGTACGATCTGGATTACTCCAGATGAGGGAAAACATAGGTAGGATTTGTTTCTCATTAAAAATAATTCCATTACTAAACAAACTAAGATATTCTATTCTCTGAGTTTTTACACTATAAACTGCAAATGCATCATTCAATCACACACAGATAATAAAGCAGAAACTAATAAATAGTAGAACCTGTTCTTAAAGCTTGGTCGACAACAGCAATGGGAGGCCGTTCCTCCCTACCAACTCCTGGAGAGCACTCAAACATCGACTCCTCAGGACCCCTAAGCTTGTTCTGGTCTCCCTAGCTGGAACTAGGTGCAGCAATTAATCAAGTACTAGTCCCGAGACTCGATACCAGTCCTGAACTTATCAGTCAATTTCTCTCGGCTAGCAAGCTGTATCAGACCAAGTTACTGCAGTTTATCTCTCAAAACACCTTCCTTACAGTTTTCCCTTTTCCCCAATGAATTCCTTGAAATGCATTCCACCTGAATGGTTCTTCTCTTGGAAAATATCTGAGCAGCCTTAGCTCTCTTCATTGGTTACTTTTAAAATATTTCCTAGGTCTTTTTGGGTTAGTTGTCATTAATTGAGCCACATGCTTTGATCCCACTTTCTTGGGGGATCATGACCCCAAATGTAGGGAAGTTGCCACCTGCAACATAGGAAGCGTTTGAGGATGCTGCCACTTGTCTTTTTCTCTCCACCTAGTTCCTTCCATCAGTTTGACCAGTAACACTCTTATTAACAACTCTCCCAAGCTGTTGTCTCCACTTTTTATTTATAAAAAATAAAATATTCAGAATTACATTTCACATCTTTTGATTCTGCTGAGTCATGAGTTCCTACTTAGCATTAAATTTAACATAATGTATTAGGAATCAAATTAAAACAAATAAAATTATTTTACAAAATTGGGGTATGTGACATACACACCCCCTTAAAATGTAACATCGTCCTCGATGTTACTTATTCTTCATCTTCCGGGATCCCCTGGAACAGATTTGGGTATGCTTCCCGCATCTTACTTTCCAGTTCCCAGGTGGCATCTTCAGGACTAAGGTGCTTCCATTGCACCTTCACCTGTCCAATGGTGCGGTTTCGTAGGGTAATTTCCCTCCTCCTGAGGATACAGTCCGGTTCCACCAGAATTTATCCTTCTGGTTCCACTTGTACAACATTCCAATCAACCACATGAGTAGCATCATGAACATACTTCTTTAAAATAGAGATATAAAAAACATTATGTACTTTCAATTTAGGTGGTAATGCTAGTTGGTAAGCAACTTGACCAATCCTAGATAAAATTTCAAATGGACCATAGTAACATGGTGCCAACTTTGCACAACTCCCCAGTCTTAGAGAGCTTTTCTTGGGCCTTACCTTGATGAACACATGTTCACCTACCTAGAACTCCTTTGGAGTTCTTTTCAAGTCTGCTTGAATCTTTTGCCGATCCTGTGCCACCTTTAAATTTCCTTGCACTTGCTTCACAATTTCCTCCATTTCTTTCAACAATTCTGGTCCTAACACTAATCTATCTACTGGATTATTCCAAGAGATAGGAGTGTTGCATTTTCATCCATATAAAATTTCAGATGGACTAAATTTAGCTGATGACTGATAGTTATTGTTATATGCGAACTCTGCTAGATGTAAGTAGTCTTCCCACTTACCTGGCTGATCTTTCACATACATCCTCAATCAATCCTCCAGTACCTGATTTACTCTTTCAGTTTGTGCATCTGTTTGAGGATGGAAGGAGGTACTGAAATTCAATGTTGTATTTAATCCTTTAAACAAGGACTTCCAAAAGTTTTCTGTAAACTTAGGATCCCTGTCTGAGATTATAACCTTCGGTACTCTATGTAACTGAAAAATCTGCTTTAGGAAGATATCAGCTATATTGGTAGCCTTGTAAGTAGTTTTGACAAAAATAAAATGTACTGCATTACTTAACTTGTCAACCACTACCATAATAGAGTCATTTTGATTTTGATTTCTGGGTAGTCCAGTAATAAAATCTAAGCTAATAACTTCCCATTTCTAGCTAGGAATAGGCAAAGGTTGTAGGAAACCAGCTGGATGTTGGTGTTCAGTTTTTACCTGTTGACATTCTAAACACCTTGCAATGTATTCAACTACTTTTGTTTTCATATTTGGCCAAAAATATTCTTTCCTTAGCATGGTTATAGTCTTTTGATAACCTGGGTGTCCTGAATATGGTGTTTTATGGACTTCATATAGATTTAACAACTTAACCTTAGGCACATTAGGTACATACAGTTTATCTTTAAATAATAAAAATTCATTTTCATTTAAACTATAACCTTTTATTAAGCTTTCTGTAGGTTCTTCTTTAGCTGTAATTTGCAATTTTTGATAAATTTCATCTTGTTTTACCCCGTCTTTAAGCTGTTCATTTAAATCAGAAGCATAAGTGCTGATTACTGCTGTAAAGTTCAGCTTTGCATTTTTGCTTAATGCATCAACCACCTTATTTTCCTTACGCTTTATATGCTGGATTTCGAAGTCGTATTTGCTTAAGAAATCTAACCACCTAGCTTGTCTAGCGTTTAAATTAGGCTGATCTAGAAGATATTTCAGTCCTTTATTATCAGTCATAAAAATAAATTTTCTGCAAATTAAATAATGTCGCCACATTTTTAAGGCATGTATAACAGCTGCTAGTTCAAGAATCATAAGTCGCGTAATTCTTTTCGTGAATTTTTAACTTTCTAGACTCAAAGGCAATGACATGCCCTTCTTGAGCCAAAACACCGCCTAAGATGTCATTACAGGCATCAGTACATACTACGAAATCTTTGTTAGGATCTGCTATTCTTAGAATAGGTGCACTAGTTAAAAGAGTTTTTAGCTTCTTAAAACTTTCTTCACATTTTGAGTTCCAGTCAAATTTTTTGCCTTTCTTTTGCAAGGAAGTTATCGGATTTGCTATCCTTGAAAAACCTTCAATGAATCTCCGGTAATACCTGGTAATTCCCATGAACGACCTAACATCCGTTACATCTTTAGGAACCAGCCAATCTTCGATTTCCCATATATTTTCAGGATCTACAGAAATCCCTTCCTTGGTCACTACGTGACCTAGATACTGAATTTCATCCTTAAAGAAGTCACACTTGCTAAACTTCACGAAGAGTTGTTGTTATCGCAACTATTGTACAACTATTTTTAGGTGTTCTTTATGTTCTTCTTCCATTTTAGAGTAAATTAGGATGTCGTCGATAAACACGACCAAAAACTTATCTAAATACTTATGCATTATATTATTCATTAAGCACATAAAGACAACCGGGGCATTAGTAAGCCCGAATGGCATTATGACAAATTTGTAGTGTCCATATCTTGTTCTAAAGGCTGTCTTAAAGATATCTTCATCTTTAATTATTACTTGATGATATCCTGACCTCAAGTCTATCTTTGAAAACACCATGGCTCCACGTAGTTGATTGAATAGATCATCTATGCGGGGCAACGGATATCTATTTTTAATAGTCATCTTGTTTAGTTGAGGGTAGTCTATGCATAGTCACATAGTTCCGTCTTTCTTTTTAACAAAGATGACCGGTGCTCCCCAAGGAGACAAACTAGGTCGAATGTACTTTTTATCGATTAACTCTTTTAATTGTGATTTTAACTCATTAAGTTCTAATATATTCATTCGATAAGGAGCTTTTGAGCTAGGTACCGCACCCAGTATCAGCTCAATAGTGAAATCCAATTCCCTCCTTGGAGGTAATCTTGGAATTTCTTCTGGGAATACATCAGTGTATTCTTTTAAAACAGGAATATCTTCTATTTTTAACTTATCTGTTTTAGTTTTGTCTTCCTCATCTGTAATAGTTATTGCATAGGCTTTACATCCTTTTCTAATAGCTCTTTTAAGTTGTAAAGCAGAAATCTGCCTTATTATAGTTTTTCTAGGAATACCCTTAATCTTTACTGGTTGTTCATCACTATTTAAGGATGTGAAAGTTTTATCGTAACAATTTAAAATTACCTTATGCTGTTCTAACCAGTTTATGCCAATCAGCAAATCATATGAGCCAAGTGGCAGAACATTAAGCTTAACTGTAGTTTTAAATTCATCCATAAGTAAAGCACATTCTTTCACAAAACAGGTTATTTTTCTTTTTTCCCTAGTGGCTAATTGAACTAACCAAGAATTCTCAAACTTATCGACAGACAACTTACATTTTTCCACTATCTGAGGTGCAATGTAACTGAGACTAGCTCCTGGATCAATTAGAATGGTTACAGGGGCCTGATTAATCATACCTTCTACTTCCACCATGGAAGTCTGATAGTCAGCTTGACGGTTCTCCAAAGCCGCGTTAATTCTAGGCATGCTCCTCGCTAGTTCCCCAACGGTCATCTCCTCCTGCACAGTATGAATATTGTTGACTGACTTTTTCCGGTTTGGACAGACCGAGGCATAGTGCGGGCCATTACATTCCCAGCACTTAACATGCTCTTTACGTTCAAAACTCTTGGTAAAATTTCCATGGTTATTTGCAGCTTCCTTGCCCTTAACATTATTCGAATTGTTGGAAGTACCATTCCTATTTTCCTGGAAATTCTTGTTGTTAGAATAATTTTTGGTCTTATTATTCTTGAAATTCCTATGAGGTACAAATTCCTTCTTCTTAAATTCAGGCTGATTGTTATTTTTCTTAGCCTTTCAATTGGCCAAGCCTTCTTTCTTCTGGTTCTACTCAAAACAAAAATTAGCCTTCCTCATGGCTTCCTCCAAATTCTTCGGGTTATCATATTCAATTCTGTCTTTGATATGATATGGTAGACAACTAAGAAATCGCTGTACTTTCGGTTTCTCGTCTACTAGGTAGGGTACATACCTAAGTAAACTTAAGAATTTGCTGTTCAAATCCTTCATGGTCATTGAACCTAACTTCAATTCATAAAACTCTTTAGCCCTTTTTTCGTAATACTGCTTAGACAAAAATTTCTTCTTGAAATACCTTTTAAAGGTACTCCAATTAACTTCTTTTTCTCTTATACCCTTGACTCTCTTTAGGTATTTCCACCATATGTCAGCTTTTCCTGAGAGATTATATATTTCCATCCTTGCCTTTAGCTGATTAGAATAATTATATATATGAAAATACTTCTTCATCCCGGATAACCAGGACTCTTCTTCCTCCCCTTTCTCAGTCTCTCCATTAAAAGTTGGGGGCTTTATCTTTTTAAACTCCCCTGAAATTTCCTCATATGGTTTGTATTTCTTCTTTCTGTCATACAAATCATCTTCATTACTATCACTAGTAGTATGGTAACTTTGTTTCTCACCAAACCCTTCAGATGATGAAATGCTTTCAGTTTTTGCCAGCTTCATCTTTTTGGATCTTCTTTGATGGCTGACATCCTCAGATTCTGACTCCTTCCTTCAGTTTGGAACTTTTCTATTAAAATTTGGTTCAATTCTTCCTGAGTCTTTAGGATCCTTTCATTCTCCCTCTTTACTGATTCCATTTCAGTTTTCAAATCTTTTACAGTCTACAACAGCTCTGAGGAGTTGGCAGTCACCTCCTCTATCATAGGTTCTTTGGAAAAATGTCTTGTTTCCGTGTCTGGAGACTCCTCCTGTGCATACTCTCATAGCTTTTCCATACCTTCCTGTTAAACTTCAGAAAAAGGAAATTTTCTGTTCTTAACATAAAACAATATATATATATATATATATATATATATATATGTTAGCATATTATTTTAATTTTCTGTTCTATGAAAGCTAGTTGGGATGCATCAAAGCCTAGTGTTTGAACCTTGTGCTCTAATACCACATGTCAAAACCCCAAATTTTCTGAAAAATTTAAAATTTTTAAAATACAATTTTTTTTCATAAATGCAGTCAACAATTCTTTTTCAGTTTATTGACTTGTTTTTCTTTGCGACCACAAGGTGGAACTGTCTTGGTGATCTGGGGCTTACTTAGCTTTGAGCTAATGCAGAAAGTTTACCTGCTCTTACAAACTTATAGGTAAGAAGATTCGATGCTGGTTGTCAATAATCCTAAAGCATTCAGATATTTGTACGTCGCAAAAATAGTAGCACAGTAAAATAATATAAATGCTTTTCAATTTCATCTGCTTTTATGAGGTAATACCTTTAAATCGTTATTCCTTTTAAAGACGTCATGGAATGCGAGATCTAGTCCTATCCGTGTTAGTGACAGTTGCTCTCTTTCTCTAGTTGTAGTTTATAGTTTTTATGGAGTACCAAACTCTGCGATTTTTACCAAAATTTACCATGATCATTGTGTGCTCATGCCTTAAAATCTTTCTTTACAGATAGACCAAAGATGGCATAATTATTATGTTAAGGGTCTATTTTAAAATGTGAACATAACCCTTTATGTCATAATAAATTTTGGTTACTACTTGTGATGTGAAAGTAAAGTACAGTAATTAAAATAGGTTTCCATACTAATAATCCATCTCCCAAAACTTGGAGTTTTAAAGGGATTATATCCTTATTACATAATACTTCCAATTAGGCTATCATAGTGTTGATGAATTAAATTCCTCTGCATATAATTTGCTTGGAAAGTATTATCCAGTTATGGTTAAGATATCATTAAAATTTCAATGTCAAGCCCCTTAACATTTTTAAGACTTAACATGATCAAATGCAACCTGATTAGTTTAATAAATACACAATCAGAGGCATTTGAGGTTAACATTACCCAAAATGATATTTACCATAGATTGGTCTATAAACTTTCTTATAAAAACAATTAGTAAAACATTAGGTTAGAGTTATAATTGTTGGTTGAGCGAATACTTGCAATGTATAAACAGGTGCAATGTATAATATGCCAGGGGGCAAAGAACAGACCACGTTTTATGAGGAGTTTAAAGTTTAACCTTGATTCAAAGTTCTATAATCTTTTATTAAATGCCTCCTTTCCTTGCATTTACGAGCTAGGGTAAGTATTGTTTCTAACCTTTCTATGTTACAAATATTTGATTGAATGAATACTTGTTGTATGCAATATTCTCACCAAAATAAACGTTGTTAATTCCCTTTTTTAACAATATTACAAGACTTTATTATTACCAATATTATAATTGTTTGATGAAAGATTATTTGCATAGCATAGAGAAAAGGGTCATGAAAAGGACCATGCCATGATGAACATAAGGTTAAACCTTGATTTAAGTTTTATAATCGATTGTATACCATAATTTATATAGCAATGGGTCGTAACATCCCCCACAACTTTGATGATTGTTATGGCATAGTTTGTATATTAATAATTCCTTTGTTTCCATGCGACGTATGTAATAGGTTGACTTCGGGGCTAAAGATTATGGTAGAACCTTCGATACAGCAAAAATGATTGGTATGATAGTCCTCTTGTGATTTCTCATCAAGACTATTGGAATTACCCACTGCATGCAAAAATCTATTTGATGGACGTGGCATCACTACAGCCAAGTGTTACATGAATAAAAGACTCTCTTTCGAACCCTAAACTTATTGTTTCTTTCGTGGTTTTCGTCCTCCGGACGCTCTACAACTGTGTTGGTTGATTTCCTTGTCACACTTCTACTCTGCGTTGGAAATATCTCAGCTCGCTCCTTGTCTCCCGCTCGTTGAGAGATCACCCAGAACGCTTCATGGAGAAGAGTTGTAAACAAAGTTTTCCATTGGAACTAAGTTAATTATTTTCCTTCAGGGTTTATCCCTTGCTGCTTGCTCCTTTCTATAATGTTCAGTATACAAGTGTCTTTTCTCCCGTGGCTCATTTGTGAGCGTTGTGACTTCCCTTCTTGAGTTTTGTTTGGTGTTAGGGTTTCGCCGTAAGGTAGCTTCCTTGGCTGGAAAAATAAGTGACGACTCCAGCGTTCTTCTTGCTTGGCTTGCTGTTCCTGTTCTCAGTCACTATTGGTTGCTTACTCTGCTAGTAAACTCCTTTCTTGCAGCAAATGAAAGGTGTACTTCTCTTCACGCTGGTGGCAATGCTTCTCCTCGTGGGTGGTTACATTACCTTAAAATTCTAGGTAAGATTTTACTGATATCTTTGTAATTCTTTAATATTTCATTTCGTTACAACTCTTCTTTTGTAGAAATAAGTTACTGATAAAATTGTGGGTGCTGGTTATATAGTTGATGGCTCGACCTTCTGTGTAGACAGAGCAAGACTGGAACAGCTGCTAGCTTACAGTAAGCCTTGGACTCTCCATGGTAGTTCTACCTTGTTCATTCCCTTATGGGACATTTACGGGTTGGTCGCCGTGGTATGTAAAACCCTTGCGGTTTTTGGTTTACCTGGTTACTTGGTTCGCTGTTTTAATGGATGTTGAAACCCTTGCTTTATGCAGGGTTCTCCGGCTTAGGCCGTGATTGTAAAATTTGGTTTTGTTATAGTTACTTGTGTATATAAGTATAAATGAAAGTAGGCTGGTAAAGCCTTACTCTGTAAATTTTGTTTAAAGCCGTGAGTGCATTAAACTGAGTTAGACTCTTTTAGTTTATTATCTCTGTTGTACATTTTGATACTAGTAGGGTTTTACCCTAACTCAAAGATATAAAAAGTATTTACAGTTTCTTTTAAAAAATATCTTTTATTTACAATGCACTTCAGTAATTTGTTGGGTTATTGTTTATGTTGTATAATGGTGGGTTAAGCTTGGTGAATCGAGCATATTATTACTCTGTTGGTTTATTTCCTGCGCGTTATTGCAAATGAGTTTTACCCTGTAATAGTATTTAATTATTACCTACTAGGGTTTCTGTACATTGTTTTTATATTAGTTTACTTTATTATAATAAAATCTGTAAATGTTGTTATATAATTTTTAACCTTCAAAATATAAGAACTTCATGTTTTAGTGATGTACTTATGTAACTGTTAGTTACATCTTTTGAGTACAGAATTTATATTTTATTTAATGTTTACTATAATGGGATACGAACATTACTTTATTTACATATTAATACTGTTCCTATAATTATATATTACCTTTATACTTAGTCCATATAAGTTGTATAATAAGAAAGTGTTTTGCTATTATATTCTTATGCTTTCTATATTAATTAATTTATGAGAAGTTCCTTCTGTATTCTAAATATTCTATGTTACCCTATTTATGTTATCATATTAGTATTTGTAAAAATAAAATAAATAACAAACTAATTAGTTGTATCTTTATAATTAACTTCAGATTTATCTATACTTACATACAGTTTGATTGCAGTAAATACAATAGTTATTTGTTTTATACAGGAAAGAAGTAATCTGTAGGGATGAAAAGCATTTTTATTTATCCTAGAACTATTCATTTTAGCTATTAGATTCTTTCCTTTGTTTCAAAATAAAATAATAAAGTTACTGAAATGAAAGCTGTATAAAGAACTATTTATTTATCGAGACCTACTTCTGTTAGTAAAGAAATATAGCTTCTTTCCTTTTTCTAAAATCTGACATTCACAATCTAAGTCTAACCCTAACTCTACTCCATGTACATAATGCTATTTCTTCTGATAACAAAATGAAAGTAAACATTCTCTTAAACAAGCTAACATCTTATTCTATAATTGCATCATACTTTCTTTATATAAATTCACCACCTTTGCTAGAGTACGATCTGGATTAATCCAGATGAGGAAAAACACAGGTAGGATTTGTTTCTCATTAAAAATAATTCCATTACTAAACAAACTAAGATATTCTATTCTTTGAGTTTTTACACTATAAACTGCAAATGCATCATTCAATCACACACAGATAATAAAGCAGAAACTAATAAATAGTAGAACCTGTTCTTAAATCTTGGTCGACAACAACAATGGGAGGCCGTTCCTCCCTACCAACTCCTGGAGTACGCTCAAACAACAACTCCTCAGGATCCCTGAGGTTGCTCTGGTCTCCCTGGCTGGAACTAGGAGCAGTAATTAGTCAAGTACTAGTCCTGAGGCTCAATACTAGTCCTGAACTTATCAGTCAATTTCTCTCAGCTAGCAAGCTGTATCAGACCAAGTTACTACAGTTTATCTCTCAAAACACCTTCGTTACAATTTTTCCTTTTCCCCAATGAATTCCTTGAAATGCATTCCACCTGAATGATTCTTATCTTGGAAAATAATTGAGCAGCCTCAGCTCTCTTCATTGGGTACTTTTAAAATATTGCCTAGGTCTTTTTGGGTTAGTTGTCATTAATTGAGCCACCTGCTCTGATCCCACTTTCTTGGGGGATCATGACCCCAAAAGTAGGGAAGTTGTGACCTGCACCATAGTAAGTGTTTGAGCATGCTGCCACTTGTCTTTTGCTCTCCACCTAGTTCCTTCCATTAGTTTGACCAGTAACACTCTTATTAACAGCTCTCCCAAGATGTTGTCTCCACTTTTTATTTATAAAAAATAAAATATTCAAAATTACATTCCACATATTTTGACTCTGTTGAGTCATCAGTTCCTACTTAGCATTAAATTTAACATAATGTCTTAGGAATCAAATTAAAACAAATAACATTATTTTACAAAATTGGGGTATGTGACAAGAAATCCAAGTAATTCAACAGATTGGATGAGGCATATGGATTGTTGTGTTTGAGCATCTCAAGAGAGCTCTTGTTCCACATTGATAGTTTAACAACACCCAATGAGTTCTGGGTAAAACTAGAGACATTGTTTGGGAAAACCGATGAACTACATGGACACCAGCTTAAGAATGTGCTTATCAGCTTGATCCCATTGAACTTTGACACTATCCAGGACTTATTCACCAAGTTTAAGTCATTTTTGTTGCAGCTAAAAAAATGTGGCATTGAGAAGAAAGAGGACCAGCTGATTTTGTCCATACTTTCGAAGTTGGGGCCAGAGTTCTCAGTTTTTGTGAGCACATTCCACTCCAGAAATTTAACACTTTGAAACTGACAAATTCCTAGTTTAGCTAGCTTCATGGAGTCCCTAACTCAGGAGCAATATAAGCTAGTGCAAATGGGTACAACCAATACTAAGGATCAATCCTTTGCCATGAGAGTTTCAAATTCATCAAAGGGAAAGCCCAAGCCCAAGAATTTGAAGCTCTCAGAGAAGAAGAAACCAGAAAAACCCAAATCCAGTGCTGGGGTTCGAATCCTCCCAAGGAGAAGGACACGAGGGGGAAAGAGAAGACCAATGCACCTATTTCCACATGGGATGGAATCCAGAGAGCTCATGCATGAAAAATACTATTGACCAGATGGCGCAACTGCTGGATAAGAACAAAATTCCAGTCCTTGAGAGTGCAAGGAAGAAGGATGGCACCTCCAGTTCGAATGAAAACAAGGAGAAATGTCTTGCTTTGGTAGCATGTACCTATAACTCTTCATATTTTATCATTGATTCGGGGGCTTCTAGGAACATGGTATCCAAAAGAGAGTTCTTCTCCTCCATGAGTTTGAATGCTATCCCAACAGTTTGAATGGGGGATGATTCAGAAATCCAGACCAAGGGGATTGGGAGGATTGACTTAGAGCATGGTTACTTCAGTACTGTGTTGTATGTACCAATCCTTGCAGAAAACATGCTGTCATTCTATCAGATGACCCATACAGGAGAGACAAAGAGAGTGACCTTCACTCATGACATGGTAGAGATTGCAGAAATATTAATAGACCAAGTCATTGCAATTGGGTATGCAGACCATCGTGAGAGGATGTACAAGTTTTCGAACTTCCTCCCCACTTCCAATGACCAATCAATTCTCTCACATGCCGATGAGGTTTCCAAACTATGGCATGAGAGGTTTGTTCATATGAATTAAAAGTACTCCAAGAAATACACAGAGATGAGATAGTGGAAGGATTTCCACAAATCAAATCATCAAATGGAGCATGCATTGGGTGTGTAGTTGGGAAGCATCCACAATGAAGCTATGAGAAGGGGATGGAAAGGAGAGCCACACAACCACTTGGGTTGGTGAACTCAGATCTGATTGGTCCATTTTCCACTCCATCATATGGTGGATCAAGGTATGTACTTACATTTATAGATGATTACTCAAGATTCTGTTGGGTGTCCTTCCTTAAATTGAAGTCTGAAGTTTTTGAACAATTAAATATTTGGAAGGCATTGGTAGAAAATCAGAGTGGGAATAAGATTAAGGTCCTTAGGAATGATAATGGGAAGGAGTATGTAAACAAGAATATACAACACCTTTGTAAGGAGTGTGGCATACAAATGCAACATTCAACTCCATAGACACCACAACAAAATGGTGTGGCCGAGAGGAAGAATATATCTCTCAAGGAGATGGACACTTGCATGATAGAAGCAAGGGATATAAGTCCCAAGATATGGGATGTGGCCATTAGTTGTTCTACACACATACAAAAAATATCCTTCCACAAATTAGTAAAAGGAAAGACACCTTATGAGGCATGGTTTGGCCAAAAACCAATTGTCTCAAATTTCAGGATTTTTGGAACTAGAGCATGGGCTAGAATCCCTTATGAAAAGAGGAAGGCCTTACAGACACAAAGAGAGGAGTGCATTATGGTTGATTATGGTGAGGATAATAAAGGCTAAAAACTCTTTTATACTTCCACTTTCAAGACATTTGTTTAAAGAAGTGTGAAATTCGAAGAAGAGCCAATTCCTGATTTCGAGCTTGCACCGGGGAATGCTCCTCTCATCAACCATTCGAAGATGTAAGTGATGATACATGCTCTATTTTTTATGATATTTATGATATAAATATGGCTGAACATGATATTTCTGTATATGACTCACCATCAAGGCCCAAGTGGGATGAAAAAATCATTCAAGCTGCAGGGGAATTGGCAGGCAATCCCCATGAGCCTAGGAAGACTAGATCACAAACTAGTAATGCTTCCTTTGCAAGTGATAATGCTCTTGATGAGAACTGCTATATGATTATTGGGTCTGATCCTAAGACATATAAGCAATATTGTAATGACCCAATATGGAAAACAATAATGGAAGAATAATTTCAGTCCCTCTGTTGCTGCCTTTCACACACCTGGGTCACGTGGCAGAAATCTTCAAGCCACTCAGTGTGTCCTTGGGGGCAAGTCTCGAGTCAAGGATGTCACCTTGTTCTTGACTCCTCCATTTAGGCTCAACTCCTAAAAAATCCAAGGGGGGTAGACCCTATTAAGTTACTAAGGCTAATTATTTAGTGTGATGGTGTTAAATTGAATGAGTTATTTAGGAGCTTTGAAATTAACCAGTGGAAACAAAAGATAACAAGATGCAATATTTTAAGGAGACAAGCACAGTAATGACACTCAATATATATAGAAATGAAAGAAACAAATCACCAGTGCCTTAAATGGAGTCAACAGAGAAAATAATGTGCTTGCATGCACTTGAATGAATGTTTTGCAAATGTCTCTTGGTAGATTTTAGATTAGTGTGGAATGTGAATGAATTAAATTCGGTGAAAAGGGGACTCCAGATATACCCGAGGGGTACTTGGAGTATGTCCAAAAGTGAAATTTCACAGCTACCCGCAAGGTGTTTGTGGGTTGGAATGGAGTCTCGAAGACTGTTGTTCATAATGCACATGTTAGGGTGTGATAGAGATCGGCGCCTTGAGGTCACTTTCCAGTTGTTCCCACTCCTTTGGGTATTTTGCCACTGCTTATAGTTTGTTCGAGGCGTTGGATTTTTGCCTCATGGTTTGTCAATTTGGGAGGTGAGGAATAATTAATATAGTCACTCAATTTATTTTGATGTGGCTTGACTGATCGGATGAACCGCAGCCAAGTGCAGAGCATACATACTGGAGTCTTGTCAATTTTAGTAAATTTTAAGATAGGTGTTCTTGTTAAAAAGAAAACCCTCCAGGAACCTCTTTCGATCCAAGTGGATCTCAATCGGGGAATCAAGGAGGGGTTAATTTTATCATAGCTGAAAAAATAGTTGATGAAAAAGGAATAAAAAATACACAATGCCGATTTTCTAATTAGTCCTACCATGCATCTCTTTCCCCTTGCGGGTCAATCGGGAAGTCGTGGGGTAAGTATTAAAAATACTTTGAAACCACTAGATATGGAATATGGAAATGATTATAAATAAAAGTATACTACCCTGCATATTAGAACTATGCTAGATTGAAAAAAGATGAACAAAAAGTAAAAAATGACACAGACGCAAATCCCCCTAGGGGGGATGGTGAATAGGCTCGAAAGAGACTATTCGAAAAGACTTTTTATTTTTATTAGTAGCGATTTAAAATATCAGAAAATTGAAATTGATGCACTTTGGTCCTTGTTATCTGCGATCCAAAGGCTTATAACAAGCTTGTAACAAGCTAAAATCAAAACACGGCGGTGGGGGAAGCTTCCGGGAAGCTCTGGTTCGTCCAAGAGTTGGAAAATGGGCAGAGTCTCCTTCTCTTTTTTGTTAGACCTGCTAAAAAATAGTGAGCAATTAGAATCAAATGTGCCCAAACACACTTTAAAAGTGTTTTGGGTCACCACGCTAGTTACCGAAAAAAAACTAAGTAAAAAATTTGTTAAAAGGGGCTAATATAGTTTTGCAAAAAGGAACCAAGGAAAGAAAGCTTTCCTTGGGATCTTGGATTTTTGTTTGGGCAGCCAATGAGATATGCACTTTTCTTGTAGAGTTTAAATCTTTGAAGAACGAAAAAAATAAACTACCTTATGAGCAAGCTTTAGATCTATGCTTTAGCTACTTGCAAAAAAGGAAATTCCTAAACCTAGATCTATCTTTATGAAATGATATTCTTTGTGAAATTACAGATCTAAGCAACAAGAATCTTATGAAATAGATCTAACAATATATATTCAATTCTTAGAACTAGATCTGATCATAAGAGGAAGAGACAGGTAACCGGAAGATTGATTTTAATAGAAAGGAAGAGAAGGGGAAAGGCCCGTTGTTGGATGGATTTGCAATGGAAACTTGTTAGTGGAATACAGAGGGGAAATGCCTTCACAAAGTTTTTGGGTGTAAAATGGAGTCAAACTAGATCCACATCTTGTCCAATCCTTGCTACCTGAAAGCTAAACACACAATCCTGCACGAAACCTCATGAGATCTGGATATATATATGAAAAAGAGACAAGAATTACATGCAAATAAACTTATTAAACATGTATAATCTAGATCTTCAAACATATATGCTATGAGATATAGAAAAAAAAAGTAACCTTACTTGCCCAACTATACTCCTGTTGATTCAGTTGAATCGGTCAAGCCAGACAGGGTTTATATACATAAATTGAGAGAAAAGCCGGCAACATCAATAGCCATAAGACAATGCTTAATCCACACACATGAGAGCATTACAACATTTGGCCTCCAAAGCTTCTTTATTCCAACAATCAAAAGATTACAATAGTATTACAATAGCAATCCCTTCAATTCAACTCTAACTAGCTTGGAAGAGGTAGCTTGTGCTTTTATTTATACAAAAACCTGGAGATCCAGCATAGGGGGGGTGCAAATCCCAAGGAGACAGATCACTGCAGCTGAGGGAGAGTCCATCAATGCTGATATGAAGCTGAACTAAGCCTACTTGTCAACCGAGGGGCTGATTGAGCTGACACATCAACCCATAAACCGACACATCAGTCCACAGAGCTTCCAGGAGAGCCCACACATGTGGAGGAGAGAGAGAGGGTGCAATTCCCCATAAAGGCCGCTGAAGATCAACTTTGGATCTGATTTGATCACCTCCTTCAGTCAAGGATTTGTTAGATCCAGTCAATCTGGTTCAGATATGACTGATTTCAATCAAATCGACTGAGAATCCCCTGATCTAGGATTCTGGATTTGCTTCATTATTCATTAATTTATTAATTAAAATAATTAATAATTGATTTTTTGGGGGTTTCTGACCTGAGTGATGGAAAATCACTCAAAACTAGGAAATAGTGGGTCCATGGGTTTACATGGTGCTCTTAGCTTGAAAATGAGCACCCACATGACTGAAATTGAGTATTTGGCCCACTTTTATTACAAAATCAAAGTTTCCAATTAAACTATTAAAAAATAGCCTAAGTTTTGGAAAAATTAAATTTGAATAAAAAACACTGAAAAAATCAAAAAAATGAAAAATTGAAAAAACTTAGGGGGACTTAGACATGTTCATATGACTCGACCATGATGCCTAGCATGTTTATACATTGACACATAGACTCTAATAACCTCAATAGGCCTAAATGCCAAGCCGACCACCCCAACTTTGGAGGTATGGAGTGAAAAACTCATAAATTATCAGTCGTTTATTCAACAACCAATAATAACCAAGGGAAAAAATAGCCTGGGCTGATCGGATTGACAAATAAAGTCTAAGAGACTGAGTCTTTTACATACACTATCATGCTATAACATTTATTACAATTCCCCCATGGGGTATGAACATGTGATATAGTACAACAAAGCTCCCCAGAAGCAAGACTGAAGGTTCTCTAAAGTCCGAACAAGTTATCCTTGTCTGGTTCATTAGGATCACTTGATAAGAAACCACTAAGTACAACTTAGGTGGTAACACCCTCCAAGAAAACAAGACATGGGAATTGGTTCCCCTTCCTCCCAAGAGGAAGCTTGTTCAATGCAAGTGGGTCTTCTGAACCATACTTGATGCTGATGGTTCAGATATGAAACATAAGGAAATATTAGTTTCTAAGGGCTATTCTCTGGTCCATGGTGTTGATTACATAGATACCTTTGCACCGGTTGCAAAGATGGACTCCATAAGACTAGTTCTAGCTATGGTAGCTAGTAAGGGTTGGCAAGTTCACCACATGGATGTTAAAAGTGCATTATTGCATGGTGAGTTACAAGAGGAGATCTATATGCAGAAACCTGAATGTTTCCAAGTGGATCCTTCATTGGTATGTAGGTTGAATAAATCATTGTATGGACTCAAGCAAGCCCCCAGGGCTTGGTATGCAAAAATGGATGTCTTTTTGCTCTTTATTGGTTTCACTAGATCCAAATTAGGCCCTAAAGTGTATTTGCAGAAACACGATTGTATTTTGAAGGTTATTGTTATTTATGTTGATGACCTTCTCATTACAGGTAGACGCATCACTTCAATTGGTTCAATTAAGTCATCTTTGCATAGTGAATTTGCCATGACGGACCTAGGATTGTTGAGGCAATTTTTGGGCTTGGAAATTAAGCAAAGCGAAAGGGGTATCAAGCTGAGTCAACCATAGTATGATTCAGACCTGATAAAAAAGTTTAACATGGCTGAGTGTAAGGAATCCAATTCTCCCTTTCTTTCTGGAATCAAAATGCATAAATTTGGCAATTCTCCATTGGTAGATATTACACTCTACAGGAAACTAGTGGGCATCTTGCTCTATCTCACACACACAAGACATGATTTTTCTTATGTTGTAAGTGTTGTAGAAATACATATGCACCAGACACATGAGATTCATTGGAGGGAAGTAAAAATAATTCTTCAGTATGTCCAAGGTACAAAGAATTTCAGGGTGCACTACTCAGCTAGTTCCTCACTTCAACCAGCTGGATTTTCTAATTTAGATTGGGTTGGAGATCCCACTGACAGGAAGTCAAATTCAGGTTTTGAATTTATGCTTGCTGAAGGTCCCATTTTCTGGTCAGGTAAGAAAAAACACACCATTGCACTTTCATCAGCAGAGGCCGAGTACAGGGAAGCAGTCAATGCAACTACACAGTGTGTTTGGTTGCAGGGAATTCTTCAGGAATTTGGTGTCACAATTGATTCTCCAACCAAAATTTGGGGGGAAAATAAAAGTGCCATAAAAATATCTATTGATATAGTTCAGAGGTAGAGGAAAAATCACATTGATATCCATATGCACTACATCCGGGGCTTAGTGCATGACAGGGTGATTTCACTGCAGTATTTCCCATCCACCGAGCAAACTGCCGACATTTTCACCAAGGTTTTCACAGAGAAGACCTTCACTTACCTGGGATATTTGCTTGGGGTGAGTGAAGGATGGTGATTTTCTTCTATTTTTTGCAGGTTTCATGCCCATGTCCATTCTTGAGGGAAGGTTTTTTCCCATGTGGTTTTCCTTCTTTTCCATGGTTTATATGGGCAAATAAAATTTCTCAATTATGTAATTGAGGTGACTCGAGCCATTGTTTCCAAGGCCTCCATCATTTTGTGAGATGTACTTAGTTTTTGGATTAAGGGAGTGTGTTATAATAGTAATCCAACCCATTAGTACCTTAGTTACACTACTTAGTCAATTTTATTGCATTTTTGCATTAATACACTATGTGGTGGACTAGGGGTACCTAGTTGTACAAATGCCAAATCAAATTGGGGAATTCACACCCACATGAGCACTCCAAATCAGTAAACCAGCCATATTTTCACCCTCATCATTTTTGGTGTGCTCCCATTCATTGAATGTGGAAATCTTGGTTGAGTAGGAGCGCTAAAGGTGGGTTTTGTCCATTTTTTGCTTGATTTGGTGCATTTAATGCCAGATTGAGACTCTAAAAGACCAAGATTTACACACCCATGCATGACATGGTGTAATCATTTCCCCAAATTATATCATCCATGTCCAGTTAGCAATTCGTGGATGTTTGGGATGATTTGGAGCGTGATTGGCCCACCTAGGGGGGGTTGATGCAAATTTGGCAATTTTGACTTGTACACTCACATTGGGATTCCAAAGTCTCAAAAAACATTCCAAATGTAATATAAAAATGATACTAACATGTTTTAATGTTATACACTAAAAAATAACCTGGTTTTGTTCACATTTGTGTGTGTAATTTGCTTCTCAATTAATGGTTTTTTGCTGGTTTTGCACCAAATTTGATTTGTTAGTTTCTCTAATGCTCCTAGATTGTCTTGTGGTTCAAATTTCTCATAATATTGAAAAATTTATTTTTCTGAAATATGCAGTCTTCAATAAATAAAAAAATGGTGCTGAAGAAGTAAATCATCAGACCAAAAGGGCTATTAAAACAACAAATATTAGCAGGGTTCTTCTCCGTCCATGAGAATGATGAGAAAACAAAATTTTCACTCACACAAAAGGACATTGTATATGGAAGAACCTGTACCAAATTCTCAAAGTAAAAGAAGCAATCAAGGAAGAGTCATAAGACTTTTTCAGTAATCAAGAGAGCATCAAAAGAATGCTTATAGCATGGGAATAAGGAACACACGAATACATCTGTCTTACTCTATTACGATCCTGTGGAGTCATATATGGTGGCAATTTAAAGATAGGGGTAAAATGAACTTCATACTCTGGCCCCATGAGAGTAATCAAGACACCTAACTCTTGGTTACCCTACTCCCAAAGGAATGGTATCAAATGTGATGCTTGAAAGTTGCATCCCTAAATAAATCTGGTTTAAAGAAGTCTTGGGAAATCCACTTAAGTAATCACTGAATATTCACAGTACAGTACCATATGGAAATATTGTTGTTCAAAGAAGGTTTTTTCGGATATTTGTGTTCACCAGCTAGTCGCTAATTGTCGTTGCTACAATAGCTTCCCTAATTTTTTTTACATTTTAGGGCCCCTCCTTCCATTTTTATTTTTGAACAACACTTACACCTATAGCCTAACTCAGATAAGCCCTCCCTACTTACCTAGTATTTCCTATAAGCTTGAGAAAAATATTTTTCCTAAGCCTGAAGTGTCAAATTTGGTAAAAAATACTTAGGCGCGACCTTGGAAGCATGCCTTATATGAGAAATCCACTTTCCGATTTCCGCTCTTTACAATCCGTGGAAGCATAGAAGCGGAAAGCATAAATATAGTTTAACTTTGAGAATTTGGAGTCTCTCTTTTTGATTTCCACTTTTCGCAAAAAAGAGGAAGAAAAAAAAGCGGAAGCGGAAAGATCAAGGTTTAATTTTGAAAATAGTTAAAGTTCCGCTTTCCAACTTCCACATAGATCAACCGTCCAGAAGGATTCCGTGAAAATCAACGGCTCGAAAAAGAAGCAGAAAAGTGGAAAATAAGAAAACATAAGTTTTGGTTGAGAAAATTTGTAAACGTGAGTTTCATTTTTCACAGTCTAAGATCCGACAGTCAAGGGTGACTCTATTGGGATAAATCAACGGCTCAGAAAGGGAGCAGAAAGGAGGAATCGAAAAAGGTCAAAATTGAGCATTGTGAAAGCAAAAATATCGACTTCCACTTTTCGTAGCTCGCAACCTGATATCAGATCAATGACTCGGAAAGGTTTTGCGTAGGATCAATGGTGCAGAAAATAGAAACAAGCATGGGGTAATCAAGTTTCTCCCTCTGCAAAATCCTGTAGGAACCACACATATTAATGGTCATGATTTTGGATTACTGAGATTAATCATTGTTTAAAATCTACAGTGGAAATTGATTTCGCTGGGTGAAGGTGCAAGGAAGATAAAGATTAGAAGACCTACAAAATAGAGTTAAAGGATATATGAAATGAATGGTGCAGTTTTCATCTGACAAAGTTCCGCGGTGGAGGTGGATTTCGCTGGTTCAACTTGCATGAACCAACTAACTTTCCAGATCTACGGAATTGCTTAAAGGGATGGATTTTTCAATGTACGACATTGATGGGGGAATAATATCAATGAAGGGGATGAATTCCGTTGATCCACCATGCACAAAAAAACAAACTTTCCATATCTATGAAATTTGGTACAGGACACAATTTTCAATGACCGATCAAGATCAATGGACAGAAAAGGTTGTTCTAGCTCAAAGTGTTCTTGGTTTAATTTTCCAAAACGCAGTAAAATTTTACAGAGTGTGCAAGTCTCGCATGATATAATGGTCCAAATTAGAGCAGACTCATATTTTGAAATGTGTTAGCACCGGAATTGAACCAAAGGTTGCGGAAGGGCTCGCTTCCAGGTAACAACAAAACCGCTTTTGAAGAGAGAACTGGCCTTCTACTCTTCCGAGAGGTATCTCTCACTAAATGTACGATAGTGCCAGATATATATATACAAATGGAAACTATAAATCACTTATGGAATTGGTTGAAACAAAACACAACATCAATGGGTGATGGAGTCAAGATATACAACAAAGATAATCAGAACTTAAATGCAAACATTTTCATCACAAGGGCAAGGTAGCCACTCGATCATAGTCAATTCATATTTTTCTGGTGAAAAGGAGGAACATGAACAAACCATTAATGCAGAGCATTGTGAGAAATGAATTCTACATTAACTTTGGAAGAAACTTTGGTGAATACCTAAAACAACAAATGGAGCATAGCAAGTATGAATTCCGAGCTGTTATACCCTAAGTCTCAGATATGAAAGAAAAACAGAATGGAAAAGGAAAACTAGAATAACATTCACATAAGGAAAGAAATAACAGACTGTAAGTGCGAACGATAGGGGAATCCTTGTGTGAAAAACGCTGATCTCGGCTCTGCGATTATATTAAAAATTTCTTGAAAAACATACTCATCAAAAGATTACAATGGTTTCAACCCTTTCTCCCTTTTCAAGAGGTATATTTATAGCGTTTCTATCTTTCCCAAACTGACATTTGGGAATCAAAATTGGTTACAATAAAGGACGTGTTCTAACAGCTTCTTATGTGTCATATGGGATGCGACTTGTATGAAATGGATAGACAATGATACAAGGAGCATGGGACAAAGAGGCACAAGAGTGTCCCATACCCCCACTTGGCTGATGCCGACTGTACAGACCCCTCTGAGAGAAGCGACCAATAGGGCGAGCATGCGACACTTGGAAAATATTTCGTGGCACTGCCACCACTATTTCTACTGGGGTGGTGTGAGCTGAACGGACCCAAAGTGGCAGATGGTTTTCCATGTATCAGGACCAAGGAGTGGCGTAACAACCATGTCATAAGTTTGTTCCTAGAGCTCCATTTCTTCTGAGTATGAAGTCATAGGGACCTTGGATCGCGTGGCTTTAAAATCAAACCATAACTTGAAATCATTGGCCAACTTGTCAAAGACGACCTTCCTGGATAACGCTTGTTCCATATCTCAAAAATTTCTATGGTATGACTAGCAGTCTCACAGGAAATCCTTATAATCCTTCCAAGATAGTAAAGGACCTCTCTCTTCCCAGAAAAAGGGGACTCCTCTACTCGCCAGTGTCCTGAACATCTTGAGGATCTCTCAGACTTTGTGGTCAGTGATGTCTATTTGGGCCTGCATCGTCTCCATCATCCTGTGTTTAGTTATCACCCTTCGGGATCCAGAGATAACAATGACCTAGTTTTGAAGACTGAAACTATTAGAGGCTTCATCTGACAATTAGCTTAGATAGGTTATGGCCCTTTCAATAATCTCCAAAGGTAGTTTGTTCACTTCAACTCCTACTTCTTGGACTTGTTTTTTGGTTTCCTCAACAGCTAATCCCAGGTCTATAATCACATTGAGATAGGGTCAGAACTTGTTGTCTTCCATGATAATTTGGTCCCATATCAGATGCTTTGCGCCTTGTAGTGCAAGCTTACCGATCACTTTTTGGATCAACTTATCGTTTTGTTGGGTCAGTTCTCGGCATTTTTCTTCGGCACTTTCTCTACCCTATTTCTTTTTAACTCTTTCCTTTTCTAACTCTTCAATTTGTTGCTTTAATTTGATGAGTTCAGTATCCTTTAAGCCTATCTGTGACATTTCCTTGGAGAGGGAGCTGGTTTCTACTTCTTCAGTCGCGCCCGTGGGCTGAATTTCCTTCTCTGTGTTCCTGCTTTGAAGCTCTCCTTCGCTGCTAGTCTAACTTTTAACTCTATCTCTCTATTCCTCAAGAGTTGGATATCTGCTTCCCATTGCTTCCCATTTTTCTCAAGCTTCAGTAACTTAGCTTGGCTATGAGCAAGCTTGGAATTCAGTGCCTCTTTCTCCTTTTCGAATTCAGCCAATTCATTTGCTCTAGCAAGCTGAGAGCCGAGGATTCTTAACCTCTTTTTCAAAGCCTGTATTTCTTTGTCTTTGTCATCGAGTAATGGCTGGACCATGCTTCCTTTCTGTCCACCTCCCTCCATCTGTATAGCTTCCTCCTTTAAAGTGTTGATTTGGGCTTTAAGTGATTTGACCTCCACTCTCGATTTTCTTAAAAGATTAGAAGTTTTAGCCTTGCTTTCTTCTGACTTGGACAATTGTATACTATCTTTAAGCAGTCTGGTATTCATTATGCCTTGGATTTATTTGTTCATATGTATAATGTCAGAATTGGGAACCTTTGAAAGGTTTATATTGACTTCGGACACCTTGCTCCCTGCTGCCAAAGCTAAGATTAGGGTTTCAGTGGCATGATCCCTTACTTCTTTCAACACCACATTGGGCTGAAGCAACCGTGAGGCTTCATGGTATAGTTATACTGTCTCCTCAAAGGTTTTGTCAGCTTTATCTCGGTAATACTTCAGCCACTCCTCTTTGGATGCTTGTTCGTTTTGCCCTTTGAACACATACTCCTGTATCTACAATTTGGCCACCTCAGGCTCCAACTGTTGTTGTATTTTTACTACATTCTTCTTCTTCACCTGTCCCTTTTTAGCCTACACTATTTGCTGTCTGGGCTCTATTTTTTGCCTCTTGGGCATGCTGGCAGTGTCCACTTCTTCGGTGTCCATGGCCTCAATACCCTCTCTTTACCGAACTAGTCGAGTAACTGACCAATGATGAGTATCCCCCTACAATCACGATCATTGCAGCCAACACCTCTTGGGGGGAATTTGCTCCGGGTAGTTGTGAGCCAGAGTCCTATTCAACACTGGTATCCATTGGGAGAGTATTAGGGAAATTGTCCCAATTTGCTTTTTCTCTGAGTCTAGGAACCTTCGTGTGCTCAAAGGGTTGGAATTTGAGGGTCGTTCTTCTCTTGGAGATAACCTAATGAGGATCATATTTTATTTCTTGGTCTTGAGGAAATCCCATGTCTCTGAGAAATTTGGAGACCAGAGGCAATGCAACCTTGTTTCTGACTGTATATGGTCCTAATTTCCAAGGAAGGATGAAATTCGAACACTTCTTGAATTTCAAGAAGTGTTCTTCTTCGGCCATGAGTTTTTGTCGAATTAACTCCAAATAGAAGATCCCGAGGGTCAAGAAAGCTGGCAGGATGTATGGAGAATGTACGAAGCCATACAGTCATATAGTTGTCCCAAAATTTGAGAGGAACCAGTCTCCTATCCTCTTTCCTTTCGGCAATTGCAGCATTTGTCTCATTTCAGGAAACACCCTAGGCAATTTTTCCTGGAAAAAGACTTCATATATTTCGGCCATCAATTGGTTCATGAATTTACTGTAATTAGTGGCCATTTCAGTAGTGACTGCCAATTATGGTAGTTGCACATCTTCATCATTGTGGGCTATGAACATCTTCAGTAGAAAAGACTGGAACCTGAATGTTCTGGCATCGTGGAAGTTCGTTAATTGAGAACAGATGTTCTCAGCTAAGAACTCATCAAACTTAAGGTGACAAGAATAACCTGACTGTTTGGGCAATTTAGGTTCGGTCGGGCAGGTATCTAAGACGAATAAAAGACTCAATAATGACTCTAGGATGTATGCGTCGGTATCTAAACCTAAGAACTGACTGGTCAAGGTTATACACCACTGAGTCTCTTCATTGAACTGGCTAAGGTCAATGGGGTAAGATAGGTTGATGGGTTCACTGTCAGGTTTAGAACAGGATTTCAGGAAGGCTTCTTTACTTTTAGTAGGAGACTCTCTAAAGCAGCGAATAATGTCTTCTTCTCATTAGTCTTGGGTTTGATGGGCGAATTCATCGGGGACATCCAAGGCTTTGCGGACGACAGAGGCTTTGACAGCGAAGAGAATTTTGGACTTGGACTTATTCATGATAACCCCTTCGGTGACAGAGAAATTCTTTGCGTACCACTCGACAAAATCAGGGCACTGGGGGGTTTGGTCTTTAGAGAAAAAATGAAAACAAGACTTAAAAACACCACAGGTATCCATACCCCGGTTCTTACGATCTTCTAATTTACCCCTGGCGGTTTTGATAGTTTCCCCCACCAGGAAGGCATCATAAACCTCAGAGTTTGCATCAAACAGATAATCTTCCATATTCTGACTTGATATCTCTAGTTCTATATCGTCTCTTACCCTTATTACTTCCACTGAGACAATTTCCAAATAATACTGAAAGAGTGTCAAGGGCCTACCTTGCTCCATGGCGTGGTCCCCTGGCTGGTCTGGGCTGGTGCTTTGGATGTGATTTAGGTATTTGAAAGCTTCAAGGTTTCAGAAAAAACAAATCTTTGCAACCTTGTGTGGGTCTTTTATAGCTTTTTACACGTCATATCTCTAGCGTATTTCCTGGGTGGCTCGTGTTGTGGATTCACCTTCTGCATTCTTAGACCGTAGATCTACGGGAGTCCTGTTCCCACGCATGTTTTTATTTTGTGTGTAGGCTTCCTGGCCACCGATAGGGACCAAATTCCTCCATTATCGTCAATTTAAGCGGACCCCACCCCTTTTCACACAGTGGAGTTTTGTTTCCTCCCGTGCTACTCCAGATTGCGAAATGAATTATAGCCGCCGATCTACCTTTGCTTGTACCAGCGCCGTTGATCAAAACGGCCCGTACTACTTTTCGCAATGCGTATTTGCATCTTACCCCTTGTAAGTTCGGGATGCGAAATGGCTCATCGCTGTAGATATTCTTAGGCTCCAATCTTGATCGTCTGATGCACCCGATCTTTAACCCATTTCGCAAGGGATGGGGTGGATTTTGGTTGGGAGATTTTGCTGTGCGAAAATATTTGACACCGTTGATTTGCCTCTCAGCTATTTTCAGTCATCGATTGGGAACCCTCTTTAATGCATCCAACACTACCATTTAGCCCAGTTTTCCTGATCTTCAGACCATCCTACTGCTGAGTGCCACCTTGCGTGTGCCATCAACTCCCTTTTGCTATCTATTCGCCACTCCTCGATGCGGCCAAAAAACGCAAGGAACACCCATGCCCAAAATTTAATTAGGTGTTAATAACCAGATCCATGAGGGATGCTATCCTCGAAGTGAGGTAGAAAATAACCCCCCGTAGATCCAGGACCGAAACCATTGAAAACCTCATACAACCTAACTGTCTGAAATAAGAAAGAAAACTTTAAAGGTTGGTTACCTCTTCTGATATTAGGGCCTTCTCTACGGGCTTCAAATCTTCTGATTCACCATCAGTACTGATTAAAAAATGAAACATATTAACACTATGATACATGGGCCTTAGTCTCCTCATTCCAAGTAATGTTTCAGGAACCTCCCATTCGCTGTGCCCCCTTCATACTGCAACCCATCTGGATACTCTAAAAAGAAGGCGTTGTCTCCTCTGTGAGAAGTAATGAGGTAAGGACCTACCCATAAATGGTTGAAATTCCCATGTTTCCCTTTATCTTCGTGGGGGGCATCCCATTTAGCACCAAGTCACCAACATGGAAAACATCTTCCTTTATTTTTCTGTCGAAGGTATTCTTAATCTTCTCCTGGTGCACTTGGACCTTATCATAAGCCTTATCCCTCACTTCACTAAGCTCAATGATCTGGTTGATTCTTCTTTGAATGGGATTTGGCTCATCTAAAGGATCTTGTAGCAATTTCATGACTGGGATGCCCAAGAGGCAGGGAAAATTACTTTGGTTCCATAAACTAACTGGAACGGTGACTTGTCGATAGCTCTCTTGGTATTGATTCTGTCAGCCCACAAGGCATACTTCAACTTGGTGTGCTGAGCTTTCTTGTTCTCTTCTAATAACTTCTTAATAATCCTTACAAGGATCTTATTAGAAGATTTGGACAATCTGTTCCCATGTGGGTAATAAGCAGTGGAGTGATTCAGGCTTATATGGTATTTATGGCAAAAGTTTATCATCTTCTTATATTTAAATGTAGGGGCATTGTCAGTCACGATTCTCTTTAGGTAGCTGAAACTTTCCAAGATATTGTTTTCTATGAAATCCATTATCACCTCTTCTGTAGCCCTCCGAGAGGGTATAGCCTCGATCCATTTTGTGAAGTAATCCATGGCAGTTAGGATCCACTTGTGCTGTCCAGAGGATTTTGGATTTATCTCACTGATGAAGTCCAACCCCCACTGTTGGAATGGAGCCTCCAGTGATAAGGGGTTGAGAGGGAGAGACACCAAATTCCTTCTTCCTTCAAAGATATGACATTGGTAACAATTTGTGGTTTCCTTGTAAAGATTTGAGAACAATGAAGGCCAATAAAATCCCGCCCTCAGGATCTTGTTTGCAGTGAATTTCTAGGAATGATGACCCCCATAGTCCCCGTCATGAAATTCCTTCACTGTGTGTCGAGCTTTGTCCTCCAGAAGACAATTCAACAATATCCCCCCAGGGTCCTTCTAGTAGAGGTACCGTTCTATGATGCAAAATTTTGCAGCTTTAAGTTTGATGGATCTAGCTCAATTTTTGCTCAGACTAGCAAGGGGTTGTAAATTCTGCAAGGGGATGTAGAGAAGGCTGGCTTCACTTGCACTTTGGCTTCCTCTGGACCAAATTGACAGGTGAGAAAATCTAGTTACAGAGAATTGCAATGAGAGTCTTTCATCATCTTAGCCAATCCTTGCCATTTGACCAGCTTTGTGGGCTTGATTTCTATGTCATACTCCAGGAGTACCACAACCCACTTGGCTCTCTTTCCTTCCGGGTCTAGCTGTGTCAGTATGCTCTTCACAACACTGTATGGCACAAAGGAAATAATGTGGGAATGGAGGAGATAGATCTTGAAATATTTCAAAGCTTTGACCAAGGTGTATGCTTGTTTTTCCACTACGCTGTACCTCAAATACCCGTCTCTCAATATCTTACTGAAGAATGCTATAGGCTGCTCCTTACCTCGATCATTCTTTTGTAGCAACACTGCTGCTACAATGTGTTCTGAAGCGTAAGAGAATACCAAAAAATCCTTCTCAAAATATGGGATGATCAACACAGGAGCCTCTGAAATGGCTTGTTTTATACCTTTGAAGGATTTCTTGGCCCCGACCGTCCATTTGATTTCATGATCCTTCCTTATCATGTCGGTAATGTCGATCTGGATTTTGACAAAGCTAGGGATGAATCTTCTTAAGAAGTTGACTTAACCGAGGAAGGATTGGACTTCTTTCTTGCTCCTCGGTTCTTCAACCTTCAAGATGCCTTTTACCTTGTCTGGATTGATCCTGATCCCTTCCTTTGAGATGATGTGTCCAAGCAATTTCCCCTCTTCTAGTGTGAAATTTGACTTTCTGGGGTTTAAGGAAATTCCATACCTTCTACATTTAATGAAGACCCTTTCCAAGTGCCTGATATGGTATTTATCCCACCTAGAGTACATCGTAATGTCGTCCATGTATATCACCATAATTTTTTCCTTTTCTTCTACAAAAGTGATATCCATGGCATGTTGGAAAGTAGCTCCAGCATTCATCAACCCAAATGGCATCTTCGCATACATGAAAGTACCCCATGATGTGGTGAAAGCGGTTTTTTATTGATCTTTAGGTAACACCTTCACCTGGTTGTACCCAAAAAATCCATCCATCATAGATATTCTTTCTGATCCTACCACCCTATGAAGGATCTGGTCCATTTTGGGCAAAGGGTAATTATCTTTCAAAGATACCTTGTTCAAATTACTGAAATTCACACATAGTCGTATTTCTCCGTTCTTTTTTTGAATGGGAATTAAATTGGCCACCCATTTGGAAAACCTAAAAGTTACTATTATCTTTGCATCGAACAACCTCTTCACTTCCTTCTCAAAGATGGCTACTAGCTTCGGATTGATCCTCCGGAGCTTTTGCTTGAAAGGATTCTCTGTGGAATTAATTGGAATGGTGTGCTGGATGATGGAGGTGTCATATTCTTTGAGATCTTCATAACTCCATGCAAACACGTCCGTGTATTTCTTCATCAGCTTCACATACTCATTTTTCTCCCCATCATGCAACTTATTGGAAAAATTTATAATCTTTGGGTCTTCTTTAGTGCTGATATTTATATATTCCACAGCATTTGTGGCGGGTTTGACTTTAGGCTCTTTAGCTACATCATTCTGGTCGAACAGAGACTCTAAAGGTATCAGGACCCTGGGGATATGGTTGCTTTTCAACTGGACTATATCCTTTCCCCCCAAGGAGTCTTTTAGTTTTCTCGTTCCAAAAGCTTCCTCTCCTTCCCCTTCATCATCTAAGAGGTTTTCAGGGTCGGAGCTGCCTTCATCAATGTGAGTATTCACAAACTCACTAGACATCTCCAAAAATATTTTGATCTACATATTGTCTTCGAAGACCTGCCAATGTTTGTTGTTGTCTGGTATGGAAGGTCTATTTACAATCTCCACCTTATATTTCTTCTTTCACATTGTTGGATCTTCAAACGTCCTTGCTGCAGTCGCCAGAGAATCCGCCACCGTGTTTTCGTCTCTGGGTATCACTTGGATTGTGTGTTCGGTGAAGAAATTCTCGAACATATCCCACACCTCGTTCTGGTAGGCCCTCATTCTTTGATGCTTAGTTTGATAAATATCATTCACTTGATTTATTACAACTTTTCAGTCCCCAAAAATTTGGACCCTTTTCATGCCTACATCTTTCAGTGCACATAAGCCCAGCAACAAGACTTCATATTCTGCTACATTGTTAGAGTATTCAAAAATTAACTTGTAAGAATGACCTTGGGCGTCTTTAGTGGGGGAGATAATATACACACCTATGCCAGCACTTGCTTTGGACACAGAGCTATCGAAATACATCTTCCACAGTCCTCCATCTTTCTGACTTTCTTCCTCGATCTTCAGCTTGTTGGCTCCTGCTTCATCTTTTTGTGGCCCGACGATTTTGGAATCACAAGGAAGCTCATCATTGAGAAGATAGAGGACCCCAAATCTATGTTGATGGTGTAGATGTGATGGATGTTGGGCTGAGCCTGATTTATCACTACGTAAGGCAACCTCTTCTCACTGTATAATCTCTTGCTTTTGTTCCGAACAAGAATGGTAGCATAAGTCATGTCCATCTGCAGACTACCCTTCAGCTTCGAGGTCTAGGATCTTGACAAAAAAATACCAAATTTGGGTGGAATGTCAGCCACGAAGACATCCAAGGGAGATTGTTTATAGAAACCACCATGTATTTAATCAGTCCCAAACATTTCACTCTTTTAGAATCAAAGGAATACAGGTCTTTGTAAGGCCTAGTAATCTCCAACCCCAAGCTTTCCACCACTCCTTTCAGCATTAGATTGTGTGAGGCTCTCGAATCCAGAATGGCATTGTGTAACACCATATCATGCATGTTCAATCTCATGTAAAAGGGGGGTACCTCCTTGTCCTCGCTGTCCACATTGTCAATTTTAGACCCTAGAACGATAATAGGATTGTCTTCGGTCAGCTCCAAGATATCAGGGCGAGCTTCCCCTTGATTCACAATCATATGCATGATAGTATCCCTGTATTCTTGATTTCTCAACAATTCATTAAAAGGAATTGAGATCTTCAATTTAGCCAGCTCGTTTTGGAGGTCAAACGTGGGGAAGGCCTTGGTAGGCTCGACAGGTGCCACTGGTTCGGCCCTTTTCACATTACTGCTTTCCTTTACCAAGTTTATAGGCACCATTGTCCCTTTCTGCTTATCATTTTCTTTCCCGAGACTGGTATGAATACTAGACGACTGGTCTAGGTTTAACCTTCCTTTCGGTACAACAGTGTCCCCAGTAGAGTCGCCACCTTTCTTCTGTATGGCCATGTCCCTATTTCTTAGTTTGATCTTCCTGACATTGTTGATAGGATGCATATAACCTTTATGATACTGCTCCAATTCCTCGATCAGGGTTTTTCCATCTACTTGAGTGAACATATCATGTTCCTCTTCTGTCAAGTAAATCTTAGAGTCTAGGTTTCCAAAATGATGGATGTGATCTTCGGTGGAATCAACTTCATCTTCAACAACTACATAGTTTTCGGGGAAAGGAGGTCTAATAGGCTGCTCTTCAGGATTTATTAGATTCTTCACATCCCTTTTTCTATTGGGTTGGAGTGGAGGAGGGATCGACCACCTAAATTAGGATTCCTTATCGGAGGCTTGTTCGGTTCCCTGTTCACTGGCTTGGTTTCCACCGTTATCTTGTCCATCAACTTTTCCATAGTTTTGAGCATCAGCTCAAATTTCACATCACTGGATGAAGAAGCGGAGGTAGAGGGATGTATCTCTTCTCGACCTTTCCTCCTATCGATATCCACCCTGGGTTTGATTTTCCCACATGCCATCATATTGGCTTCTACCTCTAGGTTGTCAGTGAACATGGCTGGGAGGGTGTTGGACTTTCTTTCTCTTAATATTAAAGCAAAGTTGTTGTCAAAGGAATTTGCATAATGAATTTTAGTTGCCCCGAGCGAAGGTTTGATATCGGCAGGTATCGAGTTGTAAACCCACATGAATCAGCTAGAAAATTCATCGACGGATTCAAAACCTCCTTTCTTGAGATTATTATATTGAGACAAAACTTGCAGGGGGCTCTTCTTGTCATCCCATCGCTCTAGAAATATGGTCTGAAAGCCAGCGAAGCTACGGATAGACCTAGGTGGTAAATATTTATACCATTTCTTGGCCTCCCTAGACAAGCTCTGAGTGAATAACCGCAACTTGACATCTTCATCATCTACCTCCTCCAGGTCAATAAAGTCATCAAACTTATCCACATGGTACCTTGCTGAAACATTTCCCTCCTCGTCGTAGAGTGAAATCTTCTGGGCATAATTCATGGGAATTTCATGTAGGACCAGAGGTAGGGCTAATGGGGAAAATCTAGCAGCAGCCATCGAGGTGGGTTAGTTAGGAACGGACAGGAAATTGGGCACTTGAGTATTTTGAAAGATAGAGGATATCTCTTTAGCTTTGGGTAGGGTTTCTAGGTTTAGCCACAAAGAATCAAGCAGATAGGATTGCAGCATATTAGGACCTACCCAAGCCTTTCTTAGATTAGAATCAGACTTAGATTTGGTTAACATTATTTCAGCTCCACCCCCCCACTCGAGTTCAGCAAAGCCGTACCGGGCCTGAGATGACAAAGTATCAAACAATGGAGAACCCAACTTCTCCGTATTCTTGTTTCTAAGTATCTTTTCTGGATTATCCACACTAAGCAAAGTTTCGGTATCAAAATTACCTCTTGTGTGGATCTTTCTGGGAGCCAGGATAGCTGGTGCGATACTGATTGCGGCGAGCTTGGAGTCTCTAGGACAAATGCACCACCTTTTAGCAACTTCTAGAATTTCTGTCTCCGAAAACCTCGTCCTTACGATCACCGGTCTCCTTAGTGGAATCACCTCCTGGAATCTTTTAGTGGAGTTTCTAGGGAGAATGACACAACCTTCTCACATGTAAGAATCTATGTTTTCCCACAGAAACTCTTTATACTTTGAATCTTTGTCATTCTTGCCAGGGATGATATTCAATATCATCCCCGACAATGGCGCTAGTTTGTTAACACTCGAATTGAACCAAAGGTTGCGGAAGGACTCGCTTCCGGGTAACAACAAAACCGCTTTTGAAGAGAGAACTGGCCTTCTGCTCTTTCCAGAGGGATCTCTCACTAAATGTACGACAGTGCCATATATATATATAATCAGAACTTAAATGCAAACGTTTTCATCACCAGGGTAAGGTAGCCACTCGATCATAGTCAATTCATATTTGTCTGGTGAAAAGGAGGAACATGAACAAACCATTAATGCAGAGCATTGTGAGAAATGAATTCTACATTAACTTTGGAAGAAACTTTGGTGAATACCTGAAACAACAGATGGAGCATAGCAAGTATGAATTCCAAATTGTTATACCCTAAGTCTCAGATATGAAAGAAAAATAGAATGGAAAAGGCAAACTGGAATAACATTCACATAAGGAAAGAAATAACAGACTGTAAGTGCGAACGACACATGAATCCTTGTGTGAAAAACACCGATCTTGGCTCTGCAATTATATTAAAAATTTCTTGAAAAACATACACAACAAAATATTACAATGGTTTCAACCCTTTCTCCCTTTTCAGGAGGTATATTTATAGCATTTCTATCTTTCCCAAACTGACATTTGGGAATCAAAATTGGTTACAATAAAAGATGTGTTCTAACAGCTTCTTATGTGTCATATGGGATGCAGCTTGTATGAAACGGCCAGACAATGATACATGGAGCATGAGACAAAGAGGCACAAGAGTGTCCCATACCCCCACCTAGATGATGCTGACTATATAGACCCCTCTGAGAGAAGCGACCATTAGGGCGAGCATGCGGCACTTGGAAAATATTTCGTGGCACTGTCACCACTATTTCTACCAGGGTGGTGTGAGCTGGATGGACCCAAAGTGGCGGATGGTTTTCCATGTATCAGGACCAAGGAGTGGCACAAAAACCATGTCATAAGTTTGTTCCTAGAGCTCCATTGCTTATGAGTATGAAGTCATAGGGACCTTGGATCGCGTGGCTTTAAAATCAAACCATAACTTGAAATCATTGGGCAACTTGTCAAAGACAACCTTCCCGGATAACGCTTGTTCCATATCTCAAAAATTTCTGTGGTCTGACTGGCAGTCTAACAGGAAATCCTTATAATATTTTTGAGATAGTAAAGGACCTCTCTCTTCCCAGAAAAAGGGGAGTCCTCTACTCGCCAGTGTCTTGAACATCTTGAGGATCTCTCAGAGTTTGTGGTCAGTGACGTCTATTTGGGCTTGCATTGTCTCCATCATCCTGTGTTTAGTTATCACCCTTCGGGCTCCAGAGATAACAATGACCCAGTTTTGAAGACTAAAACTATTAGAGGCATCATCTGACAATTAGCTTAGATAGGTTATGGCCCTTTCAGCAATCTCCAAAGGTAGTTTGTTTACTTCAGATCCTACTTCCTGGACTTGTTTTTTGGTTTCCTCAACAGCTAATCCCAGGTCTGTAATAAAATTGAGATAGGGTCAGAACTTGTTGTCTTCCATGATAATCTAGTCCCATATCAGATGCTTCGTGCCTTGTAGTGCAAGCTTGCCGATCACTTGCTGGCTTAACTTACCGTTTTGTTGGGTCAGTTCTCAGCATTTTTCTTCGGCACTTTCTCTACGCTGTTTCTCTTTAACTCTTTCCTTTTCTAACTCTTCAATTTGATGAGTGTGGTATCCTTTAGGCCTATCTGTGACATTGCCTTGGAGAGGGAGCTGGTGTCTACTTCTTCAGTCATGCCCGTGGGCTGAATTGCCTTCTCTGCATTCCTGCTCTGAATCTCACTTTCCTTCGCTGCTAGTCTAACTTTTAACTCTGTCTCGCTATTCCTTAGGAGTTGGATATCTACTTCCCATTTCCTCCCCTTTTCCTCAATATTCAGCAGCATAGCTTGGCTATCAGCAAGCTTGGAATTTAGTGCCTCTTTCTCCTTTTCAAATTCAGCCAATTCATCTGCTCTAGCGAGCTGAGAGCCGGGGATTCTTAACCTCTTTTTCAAATCCTGTATTTCTTTATCTTTGTCATCGAGCAATTTTTGGACCATGCTTCCTTTCTGTCCACCTACCTCCATCTGTATAGCTTCCTTCTGTAAACTGTTGATTTGGGGTTTAAGTGCTTTGACCTCCACTCTCCATTTTCTTAAAATATTAGAAGTTTTAGCCTTGCTTTCTTCTGACTTGGAAAATTGTATGCTAGCTTTAGGCAGTCTGGTATTCAGTATGCCTCGAATTTCTTTGCTTAGATGTATAATGTCAGAATTGGGAACCTTTGAAAGGTTTATATTGACCTCAGACACCTTTCTCCCTGCTGGCAAAGCTAAGCTGAGGGTAATAGTGGCATGATCCCTTACTGCTTTCAATGCCACATTGGGCTGAAGCAACTGTGAGGCTTCATGGTACTTTTCTGCTGTTTGCTCAAAGGTTTTGTCAGCATTATCTTGGTAAGACTTCAGCCACTCCTCTTTGGATGTTTGTTCATTTTTCCCTTCGAACACATACTCTTGTATCTGCAATTTGGCCAGCTTGGGCTTCACCTGTTACTGCATTTTTAGTACATTCTTCTTCTTCGCCATGTCCCTTTTTAGCCTACACCATTTGCTGTCTGGGCTCTATTTTTTGCCTCTTGGGCGTGCTGGTAGTGTCCATGGCCTCAATACCCCCTCTCTTTACCAAACTCATCGAGTAACTGACCAATGATGAGTATCCCCCTGCAATCGAGACCACTACATCCAACTCCTCTTGGAGGGGATTTTCTCCGGGTAGCTATGAGCCAGAGTCCTGTTTGACACTAGTATCCATTGGGATAGTATTAGGGAAATTGTCCCAATTCACTTTTTCTCTGAGTTGAGGCACCTCCGTGTGCTCAAAGGGCTGGCATTTGAGGGCCGTTTTTCTCTTGGAGATAACCTGATGAGGATCATATTTTATTGCTTGGTCTAGAGGAAATCCCATGTCTCTGAGAAATTTGGAGACCAGAGGCAATGCATCCCTATTTCTAACTGTATATGGTCCTAGTTTCCAAGGAAGGACGAAATTCAAACACTTCTTGAATTTCAAGAAGTGTTCTTCTTCGACCATGAGTTTTTTTCGAATTAACTCCAAATAGAAGATCCTGGGGGTCAAGAAAGCTGGAAGGATGTATGGCGAATGTACAAAGTCGTACAGTCTTATAGTTGTCCCAAAATATGAGAGGAACCAGTCTCCTATCCTCCTACCTTTCGACAATTGTAGCATTTGTCTCATTTCAGGAAACACCCTAGGTAGTGTTTCCTGGAAAAAGACTTTGTATATTTCGGCCATCAACTGGTTCATGAATTTACCATAATTAGTGGCCATTTCAGCAGTGACTTCCAATTCTGGTAGTTGCACGTCTTCATCATTTTGGGCTATGAACATCTTCAGTAGAAAATACTGGAACCTGAACGTTCTGGCATCGTGGAAGTTCATTAACTAAGAACAGATGTTCTTGGCTAAGAACTCATCAAACTTAAGGTGACAAGACTGACCTGACTGTCCTGGAAATTCAGGTTCGGCCAAGCAGGTATCTAAGATGAATAAAAGACTCAACAATGACTCTGGGAGGTATGCATTGGTATCTAAACCTAAGAACTGACTGGTCATGGTTATACACCATTGAGTTTCTTCATTAAACTGGCTAAGGTCAATAGGGTAAGATAGGTTGATGGGTTCACTGTCAAGTTTAGAACAGGATTTTAGTAAGGCTTCTTTACTTTCAGCAGGAGACTCTCTAAAGCAGCGAATAATGTCTTATTCTCGATAGTCTTGGGTTTGATGGACAAATTAGTCAGGGACATCCAGGGCTTTGCGGACGGCAGAGGCTTTGACAGGGCAGAGAATTTTGGACTTGGACTTATTCATGATAACTCCTTCGGTGACAAAGAAATTCTCTGCGCACCACTCAACAAACTTAGGGCACTGGTGGGTTTGGTCGATAGAGAAAAAATGAAAGAAAGACTTAAAAACACCACAGGTATCCATACCTCGGTTCTTACAATCTTCCAATTTACCCCTGGCGACTTCGATAGTTTCCCCCACCAGGAAGGTATCGTAAACCTCAGAGTTTGCATGAAACAGATGTTCTTCCATATTTTGACTTGATATCTCTGGTTCTATATCGTCTCTCACCCTTATTACTTCCATCGAGACAATTTTCAAATAATACTAAAAGAGTGTCAAGGGCCTACCTTGCTCCGTAGCATGGTCCCCTAGTTGGTCTAGGCTGGTGCTTTGGATGTGATCTAGGTATTTGATAGCTTCAAGGTTTCAGAAAAAACAAATCTTTGCAACCTCATGTGGGCCTTTTATAGATTTTTACACGTCATAGCTCTAGCGTATGTCCAGGGTGGCTCGCGCAGTGGATTCACCTTTTGCATTCTTAGACCGTAGATCTGTGGGACTCCTGTTCCCACACGTGTTTTTATTTTGTGTGTGGGCTTCCTGGCTATCGATCGGTACCAACTTCCTCTGTGACCGTTGATTTAAGTGGACCCCACCCCTTTTCATACATTGGAGTTTTGTTTCCTCCCATGCTACTCCGGATTGTGAAATGAATTATAGCTGCTGATCTACCTTTGCTTGTACTAGCGCCGTTGATCAAAATGACCCGTACCATTTTTCGCAAAGCGTATTTGCGTCTTACTCCTTGTAAGTTCGGGATACAAAATGGCTCACCACCATGGATCTTCTCAGGCTCCAATCTTGATCGTCTAATGCACCCGATCTTTAGCCCATTTCGCAAGGCTGGGGGTGGCTTTTGGTTGAAATATTTCATTGTGCGAAAATATATGACACCATTGATATGCGTCTCAGCTGTTTTCATTCGTCAATCAGGAAGCCTCTTTAATGCATCCAACACTGCCCTTTAGCCCATTTTTCCTGATCTTCAGACCATATTGTTGCTGAGCACCACCCTGTGCGTGCCATCAACTCCCTTTTGTTGTCTATTCGCCACTCCTCGATGTGGCCAAAGAACGCGAGGAACACCCGTGCCCAAAATTTAATTGAGTCCAAAGGTTGCGGAAGGCTCTCTCTCGGGTAACAGCAAAACCGCTTTTGGCCATGCCTCCAGCCTTGCACAGTCAGAGAGGGATCTCTCGTTCGTCACCGAAGCAGCTCCACATAAGGTTGTCAATTTTGTCTGTCACCAGAGTCTACTCCACATAGGGTCTTCAATCGATATGATTAGGGGGATAGGATCCTAAATGGGGCAATGTGGGTCGAGTTAGGTGCATGGCAGGGTTATCGGGGTTAAAGGACCATGGGAAAATGGAGTCGAAACCTACACAAGAAATGATTACAGATGGAAATAATGATGAAAGGTTCCAAACGGAGGCAAGATAGCTGTTGATTTCCCAATTAGGAGATTTTAGCGGGTGTTTTGGAGGACAAGAAAGAACAGTCCATCTCATGGAGCATCGGCGAGATGAATTCCATGAGACTTTAGAAGAACCATTGTTAATGTCTGGAACAACAGTTGGAGCATAGCAAGTACAAATTCTGAACCACTGTACTCTATGTTGCAGACATGAAAGCAATAAACAAAATGGAGTGAAAACAAGGAAACACAATTTACACGTAAAGAAAGCACTTATTGGGAAAAACAACAACACAGGAATCTCTGCTGTGAATGACAGTCTTCCTCTGCAATTTTATTCATACACAGGTATCAAGCTTTTTACAAATGGGAGCCTCCTTTCTCCCTCTATCGGGAGCGTTTTTATACAATCCTAATGCCGAGACTACAGAATAAAAAATTGTTACAAGTTTCCATCTGGCATTATCAGTGCAAAGAGTGGGCTATCGCCACATTTTACAAATAGAAACAAACATTATGGAGCTAGTGGATTTATTCGACCTAGCTAATAGTTCGACACGTTCGGTCTCCACGATGGATGATGAGTAGGATGCCTGCTTCTATATTTTGAGGTATGTGCTTCCACCGCGTTTAAATGCAGCTTTCCGCATGGTCACACACTGGGAAGGTATTCGGCATCCTTCACCAGTCTATTCACATCCGCCACCTCCTTCCCCATTGGGTAACATTGTTATATGTGGGATCTGGAAGAGGTGTTGCATTGCTTATGGCTGATATAGACTTGCGGGGTGTCTCATCATTCTTATACTCCTCACCTCTAGTGAGGTGAATTCTCCCGCAGGTAATAAGGTGTAGGAGATATACACCAGCCCCATCACCCCTGGAAAGTGGACTTCAAAAATAGGGCTGTTAAGGCTTTAAACCCCTGATTCTCCCATTCGAACGAATATCTCAACAGAGCATAGCTAATGGTTGACCCTTTCTGTGGAGGCTTTGGTGGGTGGGATGGTATCAGGGGTTCCTGGAAAAACACTTACGGGGAGTAGGTGTCCAGGTCTCGCGTCGTTGGAGACGCAGATATCACGTCGGGGCCCTAATGGCTGGTGTCACCATTGGCATGCAAACACCAAGGTGATGAGTGAGCATGGAACTTTCTCACCAACCATCAACACCCCCAGACAGACAAGCTTTTCCAACCAAATATTCATCGTCAAACTCTATCAGGCCTCTGCAAACTTCATGGAGAAGTAGAACCTCAGACTTGGAGATATGTTGAACTAAAGGCAATATTTATAGGGCATCGAGATTGATCTTCGCACAGGCTGGTCAACACTCCTGCACATTATGTCATCAAGTATATCTGGTCTTAACATGTGCGAAGGCACGAGTAGAGTGATCTCTTGTTTTCTAGGGATTCTGGTCATTTGGATTCATAGGTCATGGTGTCTCACTGCTTGCTATCAGAGGTGGCAATGAAATTCCTCTAGTAAAGTAGATCCACACTACATATTCCCTAAAATGTACACTCCCACGTTGCATTGGCTTCGCCCCGTGTGAGTAATGGATTCATTGACTACTTTACTCATTTTCGTCAGCCAGTCCACACAAAGCCACCTCACAGGGATGGCTTTCTCTATAATGAACATGCGCTACACTTGTGAACTGGGAAAACCGTGCCACTGGACGAGACTCCCACCTCAGGCGTATCTTGAATGGCGTCGGAGGAATCGGCCAATCTGTGATGAGGCAGATTACATGTGTGAACTCCCCCTCCACTGTCATTTCCACATAGGATGGGAGATTTGCACTTCGGGAGTCTTCTTCAGCCATTTGATCAAAGGAATATTTTGTATCCACCGTCCACGTTCCACTTATCGCACCGCCAACCTTTCTCTTTTGAACACCATGGGTAGTTTGGATCGTGACACGTCCTGAGCCGTCGATCAATATCGACCCTTCGTGCAGCCGTCGATTAGAGTGGACCCCGTCATTTTTCGCAATAGGGAACTCAGATATTCATCCGTGCTAGTTCGCCCTGCGAAATGAACCGTAGCCGCTGATCTCTTCTCACTTTAATCACAGCCGTTTATCCCTTTGACTTCTACGTTTTTTCGCGACTTGAGATTGCGGTTTTACCCACACAAGTATGGATTGTGAAATCATTGTAGGCCATAGATCTGCCCCAAGCCACATCTCAACCATCTAAAGATTCTGGTCATTAATAGATTTCACGATCCAGGAAAGGATCTTGGACTGCGCACGTTTGTCCGTGCGAAGCAATCCGAAACTGTTGATCTACCTCTGATAAATTGCAGCCCTTAAATATGGATTGCACCCAATGTCACGATACACTTGCTGCTTTCATAATTGAAGGATGGTCACACGAGATTCGAGGGGATGGGACCCTTACCGAACCTCCGTCAAGGCCTCGAATCGACTGTTAAAACAGAGTGTTATCAACTGGCTCCATGAGGGATGCTATCCTCCCAGTGAGATAGAGGATCGATGGTGTAGAAAACAGAAACAAGCATGGGGTAATCAAGTTTCTCCATCCACAAAATCCTGTAGGAACCGCACATCTTAACGGTCATGATTTTGGACGACCGAGATTAATCATAGTTGAAAATCTATTGTGGAAATTGATTTCGCTGGGTGAAGGTGCAAGGAAGATAAAGATTAGAAGACCTGCAAAATAGAGTTAAAGGATATATGAAATGAATGGCGCAGTTTTCATCTGACAAAGTTCCGCGGTGGAGGTGGATTCTGTTGGTTCAACTTGCATGAACCAACTAACTTTCCATATCTGTGGAATTGCTTAAAGGGATGCATTTTTCAACGTATGATATTGATGGGGGAATAAGATCAATGAAGGGGATGAATTCCGCTGATCTAACATGCATGAAAAAACAAAATTTCTAGATCTATGAAATTTGGTACAGGATGCAAGTTTCAACGACCGATCAAGATCAATGGACAGAAAAGGTTCTTCTAGCTCAAAGTGTTCTCGGTTTAATTTTCCAGAACTCAACAAAATTTTACAGAGTGTGCAAGTCCCGCATCATATAATGGTTCAAATTAGACCTGAGTTGTCTTTTGAAATGATCAAATCCATCCAATCTCTATTTGTGTTTTCACTGTGAACCATTGGGGAAATTGAGAAATTTTCCCCTCGAAGATTAAGCTAATAAAATTGCTTGCATAAAAGGGCGCTGGTCATCATATTTTTCTGTTTATTGATCGATACATATCATTAAATTGAAGATACTATTTATTGTTGTTGTTTCCATATCAGATGTACCTCTCATTATTTCTTCTTCATGTGTCACAAGTATTATTGCTCACCAAGATTGAATGCGGCAATCGTGGAACGAATGCAGAAACAGAGGATGTCACCAAGAGACAACACACGTGGAGGCCCAACAAACTTTAAAGATGGTGATCAAAGGTGGAATAAGATCTACGGGTTGAGATGGATTTCATAGCCAGAACATGCATGAAAGATAAAATATTTTGGGTCTGTGAAATCTTGTAGATCCCGCACCTTTAAACGACGAAGATCACGACGGATATTTGAGCTATGGAACAGCTTGATTTCGCAATGAGAACATCCACGGAGGATAAAATATTTTGGGTCTGTGAAATATTGTAGACCCTGTACCTTTGAATGATGGAGATCATGACAAATATTTGATTTATGGACCAGGTTTATTTTGCAATGAGAACATGCACGGAGGATAAAATATTTTGGGTCTGCAAAATCTTGTAGACCCCAAACCTTTTAACGAAGGAGATCATGATGGATAGTTGATCTATGGACCAGGTTGATTTCTCAATGAGAACATGCATGGAGGATAAAATATTTTGGGTCTACAAAATCTTGTAGACCCCACACCTTTGAATGGAAGAGATCATGACATAGATTTGGTCTATGGACGAGGTTGATTTCACAATCAGAACATGAACACAAATTAGCAGGATGAAGGACTGCAAAATCTGGTAGAGGTCACATCGTTGAATTGTTAACATTTCTCGTAGATCAAGATCTACGACTGAGGTTTATTTCGCAGTTTAAATATCCAAGGAGAAATAAAAGGTTAGGCTGTGAAATAGAGATAAAGGGTGGATATAATCAACGGTGTATATTTCCTCTAGGAAAGATCTAATGTTCAGAATCATTTCACACAGGAGACATGCTCACTCTAATTTTGGAGATGAATTTGTGAAATTAATTAAAATAAAAGAATATAAATGGATTAGAAAATGACGTATCCAGATCCATGGTCACAATTTTATTTCAGGTGACGAGCTGCAGGAAGAATAAGATATAAAGGGTCACAACGTGACGGATACATCATCTAAATAGGGGTACATACCACCATAAAAAGGATTTTTTCCTGGTGAAAAGAATGCTAGACTATTGTTGGCTACTTTTCCTGACTCTCGCAACCCAGGTTCAATAGACCCACAAAACACCAACAAAACACCCAAAGATATCGAATCAATAGAGCAAGCTTAGTCGAAAACACCTATGACGTAGGATAGTCTAACCCAAGATATCTTTATGGGAAACTACCAGAACCATGTTTCCTCAATTAGGCGAGGTATTACAGTCCCCTGGCGCACAACCAAGGTTCTCGATAGAGTCGGAAGGTTGGAGTCTTTTAATAACTCAACAGTGGCACAACTGTGCGACATAGATTATTCCTTGACAACTTAATAGTAAATGAATGTGCAATAATAAAAAATGCTTCGATGGTGCTTGATCATTCATTCATTCAACTAATTTCACCAATATTGAAACATTGTCTTAAGCATTAAATATAAATAATACAAAATAACCCACAAACATTCAACAAGCACATTCAATAGACACAAGAAGTAACATGGAAACCCAACCAGGAAAAACCACAAAGGTGCTCTTCATCTGTCATGAGAAATATATGCACCTTTCAGTCTGTGACTTGACTGCAGACTGTTTGAGATATGTATTTTTGGCTCACAGACTCTTTCTTGCTCTCATGCTTTCTGGTTTTACTATGCTTTTCTTCTAACTACTCCTACTGATCCGCACACATCCTGGATCGACTCTTCTAACTACTATTTGTGCACTCAGCTGCAGAATGACTCCTACTATTCGACAACCCTTCTTCAAAATGGGTTCCACGACTCAAGTGACTTCTATGACTCTACTATCTAACTTCTCTTTGACTTCTTCAATTATTTTCTAACCCTTATACAAAATGGGTTCCTCTTATTTATAACTTCTACAATACCACGTAGGGTCGAATACATATAGTTCGTTTAATGCAGGCCATAATTAGGCGTAAAAAATGGTTACAAGATATCATAGACTGACACAAGGTGCTACTGCCCTGACTTACATATATTCCTCCATACGTACGTCGTCTATCGGCTTATGCCAATGTTAGCAGCCATGATCTTCTTGACCTATCACTTTCTAGTCATTACCCTTCTGCATGCCTACATATTCACTTTCCCCCTGTCGCACTACTTCTTACCGCAACTTTCTCTCTTCTGCACTTCATTTCCTTCCTTCACTACATCACACACTTGCTTTTTATTCCTGCGCTTGCGCTTCTCTTTTGTCCATGTGCAGATTTGTTTCTTCTGCATTTTATTACTATTACCCTTTCCTGGTCCAACATGCCCCCAACACTCACTTGTGGCTCGTCTCAAGCCACTAAGTAAGGTTTATGGCTCAAACGGTCATTGTGCCATTGTTTCGACCTTAGCTTGAAATTATTGAGAATTCCTTCTACCTGGGTAACTGCTTGTCCCACCTCCTCTGCTTGCTTTTCCAATTTCTCAACAAGGTCTGAACTGATATGTTCCAATGGTACATCTTCCAGTGACTGAGTTATGTGCTGGAGCTTCCGCTGTACAAGCTAAAGGAGCCCTGTAACTCATTCGGCTTCTAATTGTTGTGCTGTAACTTCTTCATTTCTGATCTGCTCCTTCTCATGCAGAGTTTTTACTTGTTGTTCAGTTGTTTTAGCTCGAATATCTTTGTGATCCTTTCTTTTATAGGCAACTTATTCACATCTACCTTAACCGTTGTTATTTTTAATTCAGTTTGGTGCAAATCCTTTGTGATTTTCTCCATTGTTTCATCCTCTAGGAGCAATTCCCACATCGCAGATACTGCGTTGATTGCTTCATTACATAACTTCTCGCCTTGTCTAATTCGATCAACAGCCTCCGACATTGTTTCCTGACATGCTTCTATCACCTTAGGAGGTGTACTTGGCCTTTGCTATGCTTTGAGTTCTTCCCCCTGCTTCTTTAGGTCTGCCGCAATTCCGGATAACCGGGCTATCTTGGCGGCTGCATCTATTTCTTCTTGGCCTTCTTCCGCCAGGAGTTCTTTGACTGCACTGAATGGCTTCATCCAATGTGAGCCTTCTTTTTTCTTGTGCCTTAATCTCTTGCTCCTTCTTCCTAAGGAGGGCCTTACACTTTTGCACCTTCCTTGTTTCCTTCTATGCCTGATATGCAAGAGCACTCTCTAGGATTCTGATCTCTATCGTGGCTGCATGCTGAACAACATATACCTTGGCCATTGTTAGTTTCGACAAATCAATAGACAATGTCCCCAACTCATGGGAAACATCATCGAACTCTTTCATCCCTGTCTCCATCACATGCACAACAAGCTCCACATTGAGCGATGGAAACAATATTGGCGCATCTCCAATGTATACACTGGCCTGACCGCGTGTGTCTGAGCTTCGATCGTGTCCCGTACTTCATTGATGGCTTCAATAATCCTATTAACATGCACTGTGATTTTGTTCGTTAAGCACGTCCATTTTCTACTTATGCTCTGGAGGATGGCCTGCACTGATTCTCTAGCTAATGTCTTCCTCGTCTAAAATAATTGGATTGGCCATTTTTTCAGCTTTTATTTTCTTGTGTTTCGGCTCATGCTGCTCTTTTTCTTGATATTTCTTTTGGTTCTATACATCCTCGTTAGTTGGTGTGTCATATGAATCATAGTTATCAGATTCCTCATCACTGTCTTCATCTTCTTTGTCTGAATCCTGTGACTGGATTTCTTATGCGTTTCCCTTGCCATTACCTTGGTCCATCTCCTCTTCGACTCGGTTGTGCCATTCTTCAGGCCAGTCCTGGATGACAGCTTCAACATCTTAGTCAGTAATCATGAAATGCATTGGTTGTGCTTATTTCTTCAGGTCCTTCCACGACTACAGGATGATATTATGGACACTAGAATGGAAAGTTATAAAAGGTGCATCTCTCTGGACTGTCACAGTGAGAAGTCTATACTGGTGTCTCACTACTTCCCTTAGTGCTTCCTCATGCAGAAATAAATTTATGTTGTTATCCTTCTATAGAACCCTATCCTCCTTATTGAACCATAGGTTTTGATATTTCATGCCTTGACAGAACATTGGGACATCCGGTGGCCGGTAGTCTAGTGGGTCAGACCAAAATATGAAGGAAATTAATACAAGCAACCCAAAGTAATCGAATAGTGTTTTACTTTCTTCTTGTGCTTAGGATGCATATTCTAACATATCGTTCAGTAGATATTGGGACCAATTGATTTACACTCCTTCAGTGCAGAGTTCAGCTAGTTCAACTATCCCTGCAGTGCACTGAGTGGGTCGCATCTTGCACAGTATTTTGCAAGATAACACTTTCGCAGTGAACCTCACTGTATTGTCAGTTATAGAGGAAATCATGAATCTTTTGTTTGCACGCACGAGATCATACTTCTCTCTCATCTTTGTCATATCCCAATCCTTGTGCAGATATGGCGCAGAGTCGATTCCCTCGCATGGGAGACTCATGATCGATGCAATCAACTTGACATTAAGAGAATATGGTATGTCAAGCCACAAAATCCTCCATGGAAGCAGACCAACAAATGGAGCACATATGTGTTCACTTATTTACTTCGACCAAAATGCAGCATGTGCAGTAAATTAACTAGGTGTTCCTGGTCTATTCCTCAAGCCCACTCCATTGGAACAACAAGTTGTGGCGTAGGTGGTACGGCTAGAAGAGTGACCATGTACTTGTTTATGTCCAGGTCAGTTTGTTTGTGCGTATCATTGTCTTCAAATTTTAGCATCGCCAGCTCTGGTATTATATCTTTTAGCAGCTGAACTCCAGTGGGGATCTTCAGAGAAACCAGGCAGGAGCACGCTTTCTTTGGGAGCTTTACTTCTGGTGCCTCTATTATCCTTGGTGGAATGTATGGCGGTAGCAGGTTCTTCTCCTCTATACTATCATTACTGTCTCTTCGTGGGGGTGGAGCTAGTGTTTCTTTGGTGAACTTGCGCTTCTTTGCAAACTTTGACTCCCTTATCAATGGTCTTGATGATCCTAGAAGGTCTACGCTTGACAATCCCATCGGTACATACGTTGTTGGGCCTAAAGATGGTGGATTCCAAACCGGGGCTGAAGCAGCGGCAGGAACAGTATGTGGAGCTGGCTACACCATTGGTTTTGGTTCTTGCTGTGCTTGTTGTGATTTCAGTGATATAAAATCCTCCAATATCAAACAGGGTGAGGCGCTGGTAACATTGGATATTTCACTGGTATTGGAAATCAAAATGAACATCACCTTCAGCTCAGAGTTGCAGACACTGAGGTGTTCTTCTTCTCTCTCGCAAGTAAAATGAATCTTGACTACGAAGGCACATATTTATATGCAGGAACTCATCCTACATGTAATAATTCAATGGTAGAGATGTGTCTTGTCAATCACATGGGCTTACCATTCGACCCATTCCAAAATTTACTTTGCATGCTTGAACTCTGACCTATACCTGTCAGGACAATTATGGCGAGGACGATGGATGGGACCAAAAAGCACGTCCCCACTTTCCTCAGAATTGTCAAATTAAGGATGAGGTGCTGTCATAACCACCTAAATATTTTTGGGTATCTCCACTTCAATAACGTCTAGCTTTCATTCCCGCTTTTATTGTTGGATTTGCATACTCGTGTCGCAGACGTGCGACAACACAATTTCTTTTCCTCTTTTTTTTTTCTCTTTTTTGTTCTAATTTTTTTTTAACATGTCGCAGCCATCTTGGTAAGGTTTCAACTGGATTTCATTTATCATTCCTGCGACCAGTGTTCCATCCAACTTATGTAATTTTATTGCACCCGTATCAGTGATGTGTGCGATCACATATGGCCCTAGCCAATGCGTCTTCAACTTACCTGGATGCTTCAAAAAAATTTCGTCGTACATCAAAACAAGTCCTCCAACTTCAAAGTTGTTAGTATTAATATGATGATCATGCCATGCTTTCTGTATTTGTTTTTATATGTTTTGATGAAACCCTACGACAAAACGTTCCTCCTCCATTTGAACGAGCTGTGACAATATTTTCCTGACAACATCCAAGCCAGTCATCTCAGTTAGAGAAACCATTCTTAGGCTTGACACAATATATTCCATCGAAACAAAAGCTTCTTGTCCATATATCAATCTAAATGGAGTGTGTCCTATTAATATTTTGCAATTTGTGCAATATTCCCATAGCATAGCTGGAAATTTCTGATCCCAATCATCTTTGCGTGCGTTGCATACTTTGGTTAATGCATTTTCCAAAATCTTGTTAAATGCTTCAATGGTTCCATTCTTCTGAGGATGATAGGGTGTTTTCTTCCTATGCTGAATATGGAACTCTGCAGTAAGCTCATCAATCAACTTGTTCACAAAATGTGTACCTTGATCACTTAGAATAATTTTAGGGTAGCCAAATATAGTCACCACATTTTCAAATAAAAACTTTGTTGCAGTCGCAACAGTACAATATTTACNCACATTGCATACTTTTGACGGACCCCGCTACCCCAAAAACAAGAAATACCTGAAAAAACGTGATGATGACATCATCATCACATTTTTTCAGGTATTTCTTCTGTTTGGGGTAGCGGGGTCCGTCAAAAGTATGCAGTGTGGGTACTCGTTAGATGTGGAATCAAATTCTGCATCTAATGAGCTCTCCCAATCGAAATTTGAGTAAAAACACAGGGAGATATGTCCAAAATACGAACACACAAAAGTAGTTTTTTTCTTTCTTCCTCCAAAATTAATCAATATTATTTTATTATTTTAACTATTATTTTATAATTTTAACTATTATTTAATTATTTTCCTTAGGAGGCCCATTTTAGACCCCAAAATTCCTCTAATGACAGGTGCTGCTTCTGCCCATCTAGTTAAGTAATATGTCGTTGTCATAATATAGTGCACACCAGCTATTTTTTCTGGTGGACTGACCAGACCAACAAAATCAGCAGCCCATTTATCAAATGCTTGCAGGGTTATCTGCGGTGCTAATGACATTTCACTGCGTCTCGACGGTTTTCCTATTCTCTGGAAAACATCACAGCTTCAGAAAAAGTTCATAGTATCCATATGCATGGTTGGCCACCATAATCCAACTTTCAACATGTTTTGCACTATTTCCTTTCCAGCATAGCATCCTCCTGTAACACCAACATGTGATTCACTCATTATCCAAGTTCGTTCGTGTTCTAAAAAACACTAACACAATATTTCACCATATCCCATGTTGTATATTTGTCCCACGATCAACATAAAATCAACGACTTTGAAGATCAAGTGTTTCCTCTGCGCAGTGGTAAACCCTTCAGGCGCATAACCTATACTCAAATGGTGGATGATAACCTGAAATTGTTTATCATACACAGTGATCGAAAATAGTTGCACATCATGAAAATCATCCTCTAGGTTTTCTGGTTCTTCACCACTTTCTATCCTTGATAAGTGATGAGGCCCCACACTCAGTCGACTAGGTTTGACAATGACTTCAAAATCAAATTCTTGAAATAGGAGGATCCATCGACAGATGTTCCCCCCAAACACTAGCTTGTTGATTATGTATTTTAATGGTGAATGATCAGTGTACATTTTAAAATGTCCACCTAACAAATAGTGTCTAATTTTTTGTAGCGCATATACCATGGCAAGTCCTTCTCTTTCTGTCATAGTGTAATTTTTCTCTCATGGTGAAAGTTTTCTGCTAGAAAAAGCAATAGGGTGATCAATCGCGCCCTCACCTAGTTGTGTCAGAACTATGCCGAGTGCGACAGACAATGCGTCGGACTAATCCCTAAATTACTATAGGACTGATCCCTTCTGACTCTTCAACTAGTTCAATGATTCCCGCATCTAACATTTTGTCTAACTCTGCTTTTACCTTTTCTTTATATTGCGGATTCAACCTATAAGGTCACTATTTAACTAGTTTTGCATCTAGTTTTAGTGGTATTTTCATCTCCCCAGATCTCCTACTATTCCCTTCATCTCTAAGAAGTTGGTAGGGAACAGATCCTGAAATTCATGAAGTAAATCCATGATTTTTGCCATTGTTTCCTCATCCCAATAATCTCCAATATTGGCGAACTTTGGGTATTTTGGCAAACCAATGTTGACGTTCTTAATTTTGAGCAGCTTGAGGAACTATTCACTAGAAATACCCCTTCCTTCCACCTCGCGCATACCCTCTGACTATGGTATGTTAAGGTTGGGTGGATCATCATCTGGTTCTCCGACCAAATTGTAACAATCCATCCAGTGTTGGATCGTCGCACTGCACTGGTGGGAATTCGCCACTTTGTCAGGTATTTCATCAAATATTTTCTCTTTTATCATTTGAAGTGTAGCATCAACTGTTGGTTTCTCATCAACAAATGAAAATGTGTGTGTGAATTGTTTAACTACCTCCTCCCAATCCTGAGTTCTTTGCCGTAACTCTAGCGATGTGTACCAACACCTAGGTGTTATTTCCAACGTGTGAATGAAATGATAGACCCATTCCTGTCGTGGATATTCTGTAAATGCCGTGCGATACTGATTCAGGTGTTCGATAGGGTTTGATAACCTAGTGTACCTCTGACCTAAAACTATGATTTCTTCACCGAGTCCGAATTCCAGCAATCTTTTGCATTGTGGCCATTCAGATATAGATTGCTTATGCATACCCCACCATCTAGCGGGTGTACCTTTCAGCACAAATTCTAATGCGGACAAACGATGTGGTTCTGTTACCATTCCTTAAAAATCACTTAGAAAAGTCGCAAGATTAGGTAAACCCTCATATGTGGGTAACTCCCTCGATTGAGTCTCCATTGATTGCACAGACTTAGTAATCCTGGCGCATCTCCTCATAGATAATTCATGCAGTATATTTTTCCAATTCTCCAATGCCTCTCCTAAATCTGATGTGCATGAGCTAGTACACCTCTAGCTCAGGTTCTCATCTGTTGTAGGATTTATGTAATCATATTTTAAAGTAGTGAAATTATAAATATGGTCCATATAATCACCTTGTCCTTAACTATAGACTAGTTTGACATATCTTTTCCCCTCAAGTGGGTCAATGGGAGAAACTACCCTCATTTCCTTATCTTCAAATGAGAGGATTCTTTTCTTAAAGTTTACGAATGTCTGATTGTTTATTGCCCAATATATCCCCAGAAGTGCGGGATATGGTTTCGTATCATCGCCAATATCGATCACTTCAAAATATGCAAATGTTCACAACCCCTCAATGTCAACATGAACCTGACTTAACCTACCAATCGGTAGGACATTCATCGGATTCACACACCTCAACTGGACATGATACCAGTCCAAGTGTGACTTGCCCATGCTTTCCCAATTTTGTCATGTCAAAATATTGACATCCTACCATAGATCTAGGATAATATAATCCATGTCGTAATCTCCTATCTATGTAGTCATTCTTAACTTGTGACCAATTTTGAATTTCTTTTTAACATGGTTAACTCTTCTTTCCAGTTGTGACTCTAATGGGGTTTTTTCTCTAAGCGCTTGTAACTCTGCAATATCATCTTTATCATGGACTAGCGCTAAGAAACTTGAAAGAAACAACTTGATCTTACTAACCTTGTTTGGAAACATCTTCTGGAATAGATTTTGAAATCGTTCAATCATCTCCCTGACTTCGCATGAGGTCGATAGTTGTTGTGTATCTATAAACTTTGATCGCACGTCCAAAAATAATTGCTTCTATTTTTTAACATCAAACGCTACTTTCTTTTGCGCTGCGGGTCGCACCTACAGTTTTCCCTATGGTGTATTTTGATCCACTCCAGTCGTAGCACCTCCTCGTGTTATGAAAAAAACACTTGGTTCTCTTGGCTTAGCAACAATGATTTGAACATTCAGGTTAGGATTCAGATTGGGATTCTGCACGGGGTTAGGAACTCCCATGGTCCAAGCTCACCATTTTGCAATCAACTAGGGACATTCTTCCACATTATGATCTTTTCCTTGCAATATGAACATGTATTTGTAGGTTCAGGGAAATCTCTATCATAATGGCCTTTCTGCCCTCAATTGTAGCACATGACTTGACCTCTTGCTTTGCCAAATCCTCCTGAGTTATGTCCTCTACCTCTGAAATTTCCACCCCACCTAAGCTAAGGGTGGTCTTGCTATGGTGGATACTGATTCTACGGGTATTTAGGCTGATACTGTGGATAACGCGTAGGCTGGTAGTGTTCTTGCACCTGTTCAGCCTGAACTTTCCCATCTTTCTTCATTAAGTAGGTGTCTACCGTCTTCTCCTTCAAGAGATGATATGCTCTACAATATTTCTCATCATGTCCTACTGACTTACAGAATTTACAATAAAGGATGGCTGGGGTACTTAGAATATTCTGTAGGTATAGGAAATCCTCATTGCAATGTCCTCTATTCTAGCATATTTTGCACCAGGGTAGTCCTTGGGCACTCAATGGATTAGGTGCACCTGACGAGATATAGTTCATGTATGCCGGACAATTATCAATTTGGTGTCCATCGGTTCTACATATTGTACACCATAAATCCTCCTAGATTTATTTTCCCTTCTTAATATCCTGAAGTTGTACCATCAAGTTAGCCAACTGCGACTGAATATGCATCATCCCCGCACCACCATTTCTGATCGGTGAGGCTTCTAGCTTCATAGCTATTTACAATACTTCTATCTACGACACAATATTTTGTTGCATCAAAGGGCCTCGGATGTGTGGCAATAGTGCAAAAATAAACCAGTCTTTGTACTGTACATCTAACATTTGGAAACTTAATTTGGCCATCAGAGTTTTAAACTGCTGGTCAAAATCCCATATGAACTCTGTTGGTAACTATTTTATCTCCTCGATTTCAGTGATACACTGTGACTCAGATTTAGGTTTTTTAAACGAATAAATCATCGCGAGTTGGATCTCATCAAGATTGTTTTGTTGATCTCCTACTGGTACTATGCAAAAATTCATAAACCATTCCAACGCATGAACCCACAGAGTCCTAATCATCTGCGCTCTCCTTATGTCCTCATTTTGAACTTGGTGAACTATTCAAACAGCTTCCCAGAGGAACCAATGTTTCTTTGGGTCTTCTACTCCATTTCAATTGAATGTAGGTAATGTAATATCTGTCCCATCCATTGAGTCCGCATCAGGTATGTTCAATTAACAATTTAATGAAGGTGGAATTCCTTGCACACTAGTCATGACACTATTACTACCAGTATGCATAGTTCTTTCAGGAGATGAGGTTCTATACCTTACCTCTGATGACACTCTTGCTGTGGTGTTGTTATGTTTTGATCTTGGTGTCTTTGCAGATTCTTCTGATCCTTCAGAAATTGGATGATATTATTCCTCTTCATCGCAATACCCTTTGTCTAGGCATGACTCAAAATCATACTCCCTTTCTATGAACAGAATAGGATTCCGTCTACCTCCTATTGTCTTTCTCCTTTTTCCTGGTTTTCTTCCACTCCTTAAAACTCCAGCTTATGGTTCAGGTTTTGTACTTCCTGGGAGCATCTCAGCTCACTAATTCCCATTTTCTCTACAAGTCGTCTGTGACATATCCCTTCTTTTGGGTATGTGAATCAACTGCTCAGCTACAAAATTCCCTTCTCATAGACGAGCATATTTATCCATATATTTATAGACAACAAGTACCACCCATGAGGTCCTTGGAAAACATTTCTTTCAGACTCACTATAGAAGGTTATCGTCTCCACTGCAAACTTAGTAATATATCCTTGCAAAATACTATCAACACAAAAATAAATAGCTCTAGATATGGGGTTACTTACACTTGCTAACTCGCAGATCAGCTGAGCACTCCACTTGACTACTTCCTTTCTCTGAAAGTTTGTCTACCGAGTTGAGAAATATTGAAAACCACTCATGCAGCACAACAGGAAACTATGCAAAGAATATTTCATAAATATCTGTGTATAGGTATCGATCCAACCAGTTGTTTCGGCTCAACCGCGATCTTCCACTCTTCCCTTACTCAAATTATAATGTCTTAGACCCAACCAATCCTCGATTTCCTTCTTTGTCGGATGCCATAACATTTACCTAGACTTAAATGATTAAGGGTCCCCAAACAGGAACCATTTGTTGGCTACTTTTCCTCACTCTCTGTTTTGCTATAGGGCAGACCCGGGATTTATATCATTATCTTCGCACCAACAAAAGACCCACAGTGTTGGCCCTTTCGGCAACAACCTGGGAACAGGTTGCAGTCTCACCCGAAACAACTATGGGATGCCGCAGAATCAGGTTTCTGTAAGCAGAAGAGGGATATTACTGTACCTTTAGCCTTTAATAACTTATATTCATATAACACAGAGATTCAACATTCACATATATAACTTCACAGCTAAATAAACAGACAGTGAATTGCTTAACCCTTTACTGGGAATTCACAGTGAAGTTATTAAGTTAGCAGTGATCTTACTTATCAGATGTATATTTATCAATGCATAAAGAACAAAACAATAACACAACAAAAACCACAACACACGATATAACGTGGTTCACCCCCAGTGTAGGGGTTACGTCCACAGAACTGTGTTTTATTCAACCCTTTACAAAAACCACAGTTCTGGTCTGCGCACTTAGCTGCAGATCCCTTCAAGTCCTCAAAGCCGCGCACACAGCTGTAGGCCTCTACGCACATAGCTTCAGATTTCCTTTATCACCCAAAACCCTCTACGCACACAGCTGCAGAGGTCGTCCACGCACACAGCTGGGACTTATCCTTCTCTTACAAAATAGCCTTAGCTTCACATCAATTCATCTTACATGAAAAATCTTAAACTGACTTCTTTACAAGAGTGCTTATTTATAGTGCACTTATTACAAAGCCATGGGATTAAACCATGGGCACCCTAAACCCTAAACCCTGGATTTAAACCATGGGTTTATTACAAAAGAAGGTTTTTACTCAACCCCAACACCCCTAAGACTATTTTGAGTCATAACTCCGCTTACAATTCCTGTAAATCCACAGAGTTACCCATCTTAAGGACCGTTAGGGTGCGCAACCCAACAGGCCCCTAAGACTCACCAGTGGCCCGTCCCGGGACACTCAGCTGCTTTTCTGTTGGTAGAATCTTGTTGGCCATACATAGTGCACTGCTTGCTGAAGCCATACATGCGGTTGTTGGCCGCTTGTTCCTTTCCTTCGTAAAATGCTGGTTAAGGCCTTCTGGATCTATCAGCGACCCCATCCTTCGATCTACTTGCCAAACATTTGACCATCCACAACTTAGGGTCCCCAAAATTGTGTGTCAAGGTGCATAAGACAAACAGCCACTGTGGTTCTGCCACACCAGGAGGATACATCTTGGGATGTTTCAGAGTTTTTCTGTGAAGACCGGTGCTGTTATTTGTGCGGCTTAGAGTGCACTTCTACCTTTCTTCCGACCCCTTAGAGCGAACTTCTACCTTTCTTCGTGCTTTGGTCAAGCATGGCTGCCCAGGTGGATTACTCAGAAGGTTCAGTAGACCTCTCTCCCTGACCACTCGTAATAACTTCTGGACTTCACGGTCATTCGACATAGTGCTAACTGAAGAAACTAAAAGACGTGCGCAATGCAGTAGTCGCAGGCCAGTGTGGCTTCTTATAGAATCCCACAACAAAATCTGTCATCATGGTGCATTAATGATGCTGAATCTGATGGAGTGGTGAAAATCCTATCCACACGGTGCCAGATTTTCCCAAGATCTCATTATTGCAGGTAGTGAGGGCAGTTCGCGTGCCGATGCCGCCAAGTCTATTTTATCCCATCCGTCACATTTTAAGCTGTGACACACCTTTAATCTCCGACATAACTACTAACTTCAGCTTCGACTTGACAAGAACCTTCGACACAATATGCACCTTCGACCCATCCTGACCTATACGGCAACCAAACTTCAACCTTCAGACTTTGACAGTCTTCAACATTTCGTAGTTTTGAGAACAGCTTCATTATAGTCTAGTACACAGTTTCAACTGTTCTTGGTACTTAGACTATCCTTCATGCTGTTACTCCTAATCAAGGGGTCCCAGTTTGTCCCTGTACTTCTTTAACCTACTTCCATTCACCATAGAAGGTAAAATTTCTCCATTCAATTTAGCTAACTGGACTGCACCACCATCAGTAACTTTCTTCACT
>LPNX011158981.1:587515-638674 GCA_001517045.1 Pseudotsuga menziesii | reverse complement strand
TCATGAATTTGCTGTCATATAGGAGCACAAGATCACCCTGCTGGAACTGCTTCTTCTTGATGTGTCTATCATGCCATGCTTTTTCTCTAGCTTTCTGAATTTGCTGCTGGAACCCTGCAATGAATCTGTCCTCTTCAAGTTCTAGTATCTTTGCCAGCCTTTCTTTCATCATATCTGGGTCATCCATCTCTGTAAAAACAGATATTCTGAGGCTAGGTACAATGTACTCCATGGGCATGACTGCTTCTTGTCCATAAACCAACCTAAAAGGTGTATGGCCTGTCAACTTCTTGTAGGTGGTTCGATAAGCCCATAGTACTACTGGAATTCTAAGGTCCCAATCATTTCTGTTAGCATTACAGACCTTCGTCAGAGCGTGTTCAAGGATCTTGTTAAAGGCTTCGACAGTTCCATTTGCTTGAGGATGATAGGCAGTACTCTTCTGATGATATACTTGAAATTCTTCAGTTAATACTTAAATAGTCTTATTTAAGAAATGTGCTCCTTGATCACTCATAAGAATTCTAGGACACCCAAATCTTGACATGATGTTATCAAATATAAACTTCGCGGCTGTAGCAGCACTACAGGTCTTGACTGGTTGAGCTTCGGCCCAACGAGTAAGGTAGTCAGTTGCTGTAATAATTTATCTTGCTCCAGATTTCTTTGCAGGGGGATTGATAGGTCCAACAAAATCAATAGCCCATTTATCAAAGGGTTGTAAAGTTACCTGCGGAACTAGAGGCATCTCATCCCTCCTGGATGGTTTGCCTATCCTCTGACAAATGTCACAGTTGTGGCAATATTCTCTTGCATCCTTATGAATTGTGGGCCACCACAATCTGGCTGTTAGAATCTTTTGTGCTGTAGCTTTTCCTGCGTAATGACCTCCTGCTGCCCTAGAATGTGCCTTAGCCAAAATTAATGGCTTTTCATGCTCTAGGACACATCTGCGCAGTATTTCATCTGGTCCCATCTTATATAGTTTTCCTGCTATTAAGGTAAAGTCAGCTGCTCGAACCACCAGCTGCTTCTTCTGCTGTATTGTCATCTCGGTGGGTGGAAAACCTGTAGACAAATACTGAACAATATCCTGAAAGTATTCATCAACCATCTGGATGGAAAACAACTGGGTGTTAGGAAGACCTTCGTCCAAGCTGATAGGTTCTTCTCCCGACTTGAGCCTCAACAAGTGGTCAGGACCTAGATTCAGTCTTCTTGGTTTGACTATGATCTCAAAGTCATATTCCTGAAACAGAATCAGCCATGTGCATATCCTTCCACCTAGCACAGGCTTGTTAACCAAATACTTCAAATAAGAATGGTCAGTAAACATCTTAAAATGAGATCCTAACAGATAATGTCGAAAATTTTGCAATGCATACACCATAGCTAGACCTTCTTGTTCTGTCGTAGTATAATTTTTCCCTGCTGTGGAAAATTTCCTACTTGCAAAAGAAATGGGGTGATCAATATGACCTTCACCTGACTGGGCCAATATTATACCCAGAGCAATGGAGGATGCATCGACATGCACATGAAATTCCTTATTCCAGTCAGGGAATACTAAGATAGGAGCAGTTACCATCTTTTCCTTCAAAATATCCAAGCTTGCGTGACACTCAGGTGTCCACTCGAACTTAATATCTTTCTTCAACTTCTTTTCCATAGGGGCTATTATCTGAGCATATCCTTTAATAAATTTCTTGTAATAACTAGTGTGACCAAGCGTAGTGCGCAGTTGTTTAACAGACTTCGGAGGTGGCAGGTTCATGATAATGGCTATCTTCACAGGATCCATCATCAGTCCTTGCTTACAGAAAATTTGACCTAGCAGAATTCCAAAAGGGGAACAAAAGATACACTTTTTGAAGTTCAAGGAAATCTGATGCTGTCTACATTTATCCAACATAATTCTTAGACTAGCTATGTGGTCTTTTACTAACCCGAAGATAGTCCAATCATCAAAATAAACTTCTAAGAATTTATGTATGAATTCCTTAAAAGCAGAGATGACTAGTGTAGAAAATATGGCAGGTGCATTCTTCAATCCAAAGGGCATAACTGTATACTGGAAGGATCCCATTTCTATAGTGAAGGTTGTCTTATGTCGATCTTCTGGAGCAATTTGAATCTGATGGTAACCTAAAAATCCATCAGTAAAAGAGTACACTTCTTGACCTCCCACATTGTCTAAAACTTCATCTGTAAAGGGGGTAGGGAAAGGATCATGCAAACAGGCATCATTCAGCTTCCTCAGATCGACATAGCTTCTGATTTCTCCCTTAGTCTTCTTTTCTTGCACCACCATAGGACTGACCCACTCAGATTCTTCAACAAGCTCAATGATTCCTGCAGCAAGCATCTTATCCAGCTCCATTCAGACTTTTTTCTTATACTTAGGGTTCAGCCTATAAGGGCAATGTTTCACAGGCTTCACATCAGGTTTCAATAGGATCTTTATCACTCCTATATCCCCAAGGATACATTTCATCTCTGAGAACTTCGTCGGAAAGAGATCCTAATATTCATGGAGAAGTTGGGTCACCTTGCTTACCATTTCGTCATCCCAATAATATCCAATGGTAGCATACTTAGGGTTTTCTTCTGACCCAATGTTTACGGTCCGCGTCTTCAGGGGTTGAGTCACTTTAAGTGCCTCCACTGCTGGTCCATGTACTTCGCAGTGTCCTTCTGACTCAGGAATATTAATGTTGTGCGGATCGTCATCCTCATCAATTGCGAGGTTATAACATTCTACTGCATTGGATTCCTATACCTTCCAATCAGGTTGATATTCTTCTATTTCTTGATCATCAAATACTTTAATATGAATCAACCTAACAGCTGCATCCAAAGCAGGAGAAACCTCATTAATAGAGAATGTCAGCACAAAACTATCAACAAGACAATCCCAACTTACAGTACCGTGGTGAAGCTCGACCTCTAGATACCAATTCTTTGCTATGGGTTCCAGGGTGTGCACAAACCTATGTACCCATTCTTCATGAGGTACATGCTTCCATGCCTCGTAGCATTGCTCCAAATGTCCCTGAGGACTGGTCTTACCATTAAACTTGCTTCGGACCGCCTGAGGTTGGTCCATGAATCTTAGGTAAAGGGACTTTTGGCATGCTTCCCAACTATGAATGTACTTCTTGTGACCATTCCACCATCTGGCTGCTGTGGCTCTTAATGCTGAATCCAGAGTCTCCATTTTCTGTGAGTCTGGTACCTGTTCTGAGAATTGCACAATAAATTGTTCTGGGTCTGTTGAACCATCAAAAACAGGTAAGGTTCATGTCTGTGAGCCAAGCCATCTGAGAGACATGGTAATTCTGGCACATCTATGTCCATGCAGCTCATAAAGTCTGTTCTACCAGTTTTCTAACCCATCATCTGAATCCGTCATGTAGGAGTTGTCACACTGCCAATCCATGATACCTTCGGCAATAGGATCAACATAATCTTCCTCCTTAGCTATGATATTGTAGATGTGATCCAAAACATCCTGGTCTTCATCTTTTACTGGCTCTGTGTATCTCTCTCCTTGTGAGGGGTCCAGTGGTACTATGACTCGCAAATCTTTCCCTTAGAAAGTCATCTGTCTCTTCTTAAGGTTAATGACTGCCGCATTTGCCATTGCCCATTCAATTCCTAGCAAGACTGGATAGGGGTTATTGTCATCAATGATCTCAATAACTTAGAAGTCTGCTACAGTACAGACGCCATCAATATCTACTAGGACATTACAGAATCGTCCTAGGGGCACAATCTTCTGCTGATTGGCTAATCTCAACTGTATAGGCGACGAATCAAGGGTAGGTTTTCCCATTTGTTCCCAAGTTTGCTTAGTTAAGACATTTACCTCTGATCCTAGGTCCAAGATAACATCAGTCATATCACACTCTCCTATCTGAGCATTCAATCTCATTTCCTTGCCAGTTCTTCTGACTCTATTAACAGCTTTTTCCTGACTAGTACTTTGCTGAGGTTCGCAGGAAGCAATAACTTTCTGCAGCTCACTTAAAGCATTCTGATTTCTTAGGAGCTTTAGACAACTTTGTAAAAAGGAGGACAGTGTACTTACTTTGTCTGTCGGAGCTTCTTGCGGCTACAACTGCTACTGATGTGGTTGCGCAGGTGCTACTGATGTGCTAGGATCAGCAAAATCTTTCTTGGCTTCCATGAATGTCTCTTTTTCTCTTTTGATATCAAATGTTGGGACTTTCGCTGGGGCCTTACGAACCCAAGCCTCGTCAGGCTGTTGCTCCTTATTTTGTACTTCCGTCGTAGCTCCACTCTGGGTAACAACATTAATGGCTAGGGTAGGTCTTTGCTCGATGAAAATCATTTGAAGATTCTGAGTAGGGGCATTGGTTTGTTCCTGAATCTTAGTTATCAATTGCGGGCACTGCTCGATCACATGATCTACTGCTCGGCAATACCGACATGTCGTAGTGGGGTTTTGATAGTCTCTCGCTAGATGTCCGGCCTGGTTACAGTTGTAACACACAACCTGGCCTCTTCCTCTTCCAACCATACCACCTCGACCACGACCTCCAAAAGTACCTCTACCTGATGCACCACCATGGTAACCATAGCGATCATTGCTCTGTCCCTCATTTTGTACCCGATAAGCATCGTAAGTCCGTTCTCTCATGAGGTCAAAGCTGTGACACTCATCTTCATTGTGTCCCACCGATTTACAGAACTTACAGTAAGGGTTCTTAGGGACTTGCACATACCTCTGCAGAAGATAGAAGTCTTAAGGTCGATGCTGGCCAGTTGTCCGACAGATCTCGCAATATAGAACAGTAGGGATGAACGGGTTTGGCACACTAGTATTTAGGTAGTTTCTTACCACAAGACACTGTTCCTTATCGTGACCTTCTGTTCGAAATTTTGTACACAAAACCTCTTCACGACCATTTTTTCCTTTCTTCATATCGCGAAGCTCTAGAGCCATCGCTGCCAACTGTTCTTGGATTTGAGCAATACCAGAATTATCTTCGACAGGAGCGGTTTCAAGCTTCATCGCGATTTCCAGAGCCTCTTGCTGGTCAGCAACCTTCTGCTGCATGAGTGGAGTTCTGATATGCGGTAGTAACCCTGCAATGAACCATTCTTTGTGCTACACAGGTCCAATGGGGAAACTGAATTGGTCTAGCAGAACTTTGAATATTTGATCAAAGTCCCATACTGATTCACCGCGCCTCTGCTGAATCTCTTTCAATTTAGTGATACACTGCGACTCTGATTTCGGCTTCTTAAATTCCTTTATCATTGCTGCTTTTATATCAGCCAATGCATGGTTATGAGTGCTAGAAAACTTCATGAACCAGGTCAGAGCACGGTCTCTGAAAGAAGTAACCAACTGCGCTCTTTTTGTATCTTGATCCGTAATGGTATTAGTAGTCCACACTGCTTCACATAAAAACCAGAACTATTCTGGATCCTCTGATCCAGTTCCTTTGAAAACATGTAGCTTAATGTCATCATGCATGTGGGCCATAGTGGATCTAGGGGGGTTTGGAGGGGGACTAGAAGTAGGCGGGGGGGAACTTACTGGGGTAGACTGTCCCGCGACAGGAATACTCGGGCTAGGGTGACTTTCAGACTGTGACAGGTTCTCAGGGATAATAGGTCTTCGCAGCGGGGTAACAGGAGGGTTTCCAACAGAAGGGGTTTCTTCGGGTTCTGAATCTACGGGATTTACATGGGAATACTCGGTATTCTAACCTTGGGAATAGGATCTAAAATATCTCTTATACCTTTTTCCACTTCATAGCAAACCGCTTTGCTCGTCGAAGGTATTTTCACTTGCAAACATAGGTTAGTAATACTAAATCTAACTGTCTGATTCAATTAGCAATATACCCTTTTCAGCTAATAGCATTTTAATTCTCAAACTAAATGAATTCAAAAACTTACCCCTTGGTCCTTTGAAAAACTGCCACTTGGCTTCACTAAAGGAAGTACTCGTGTCGATGGAGAACTCTGTCACAAATGCTTTGAGGGTTCGCATTGTCCAGAAATCAACAGCGCGAGATATCTCGTTGTTCACCCTTTTCAGTATATTAATTCTTGCGGGGTCCACTCAGGAAACTGACGTTCTTGGAAGTTCGACCTTCTCTCTGTTAACCTAGATAACCATTGGTGCAACTCTATGTGGATACTACCAAACAAAATTTCATAAACATCACAAAAAACATACCTTTGTAAAAAGTCGTTTGCACTACGACGCAGATCTTTGTTCTCTTGCTCAGCGAATTTCAGATAAGTTTCATCAAGCTAATCACCGATTTCTTTCATAGAGGGTCTCCAGAACATAGCCCTCGAGGTACGACGTAAACCCCTCTTGAGCAGATACTGAGTTCAACCAGAAACGGAACCAATTTGTTGGGCTATAGGGAAGACCCGTGCTTTATACCATTATATTCGCGCCAACGAAAGACCCATAGTGTTAGCCCTTTCGGCAACAACCTGCGAACAGGTTGCAGTCTCACATGAAACAGCTATGGGATGTCACAGAATCAGGTTTCTAGAAGCAGAAGAGGGATATTACTGTACCTTTAGCATTTAATAACTTATATTCATATAACACAGAGATTCAACATTCACATATATAACTTCACAGCTAAATAAACAGACAGTGACTTGCTTAACCCTTTACTGGGAATTCACAGCGAAGTTATTAAGTTAGCAGTGATCTTACTTATCAGATGTATATTTATCATTACATAAAGAACAAAGCAATAACACAACAAAAACCACAACACACGATATAATGTGGTTCACCCCCAGTGTAGGGGTTACGTCCACATAATTGTGTTTTATTCAACCCTTTACAAAAACCACAGTTCTGATCTGCGCACTCAGCTGCAGATCCCTTCAAGTCCTCAAAGCCGCGTACACAGCTGTAGGCCTCTGCACACACAGCTGCAGATTTCCTTTATCACCCAAAACCATCTGCGCACACAGCTGCAGAGGTCATCCACGCACACAGCTGGGACTTAACCTTCTCTTACGANAAACCATGGGCACCCCGAACCCTAAACCCTAGATTTAAACCATGGGTTTATTACAAAAGAAGGTTTTTACTCAACCCCGACACCCCTAAGACTATTTTGAGTCATAACTCTGCTTACAACTCCCGTAACTCGGTGGAGTTACCCATCTTAAGGACCGTTAGGGTGTGCGCCCCAACACTCTCATGACCCAGGTTCAACAGACCCACAAAATACCAATAAAACACCCAGATATATATCGTCCTGGCAGAGCAATCGCAGTCAAAAACACCTGCAACGTGGGTGCAGTATCACTGGATATATCTTAATGGGAAACTTCCAGAACCATGTTTCCGTATTTAGGAGAGGGATTACAGTCCCCTGGCGCACAACCAAGGTGCTCGACAGAGTCAGAAGGTTGCAGTCTTACTAACTCGACAGTGGAGCAACTGTGTGACACAAATTATTCCTTGACAACTTAACGGTAAATGAACGTGCAATAATACAAAATGCTTCAACAATTCTTGGTCATTCATTCATTCAACTACTTTCACCAATATTGTAACATTCGCTTAAGCAATAAATATAAACAATACAAAATTACCCACAAACATTCAACAAACACATTCAATCGACACAAACATGGAAACCCAACCGGGAAAAACCACAAAGGTGCTCTTCATATGGCATGAGAAATATATGCACCTTTTAGTTTGTGACTTGACTATAGGGTATTTGAGATATGTATTTTTGGTTCACAGACTCTTTCTCACTCTCCTGCTCTCTGGTTTTATTATTCTTTTCTTCTAACTACTCCTACTGATCCGCACACATCCTAGATCGACTCTTCTAACTACTATCTGCGCACTCAGTTGCAGAATGACTCCTACTATTCAACAACCCTTCTGTAAAATAGGTTCCATGGCTCAACAACATTCTACGACTCTACTATCTAACTTATCTCTAATTTCTTGAATTATTTTCTAACCCTTATACAAAATGGGTTCCTCTTATTTATAACTTCTACAAGACAACGAAGGGTCTACTACATACAGTTCATTCAGTGCAAGTCATAATCATTCATAAAAAATAGTTACAAGATGTTATAGACTGACACAAGGTGCCACCACCTCACTTACATATATTCCTTCATACGTGCATCGTTCATCGGCTTACACCGACTTTAGCAGCCACGATCTTCCTAAGCCTATCTCTTTCTAGCCATTACCCTTCTACACACCTACATATCTGCTTTTCCTCCATCGCACTACTTATTGCTGCAACTTTCTCTCTTTTGTGCTTCATTTCCTTCCTTCACTACATCGTGCGCTTGTATTTCCTTGTTGCTCTTGCGCTTCTCTTTCCTCCATGTGTAGATTTGTTTCTTCTGCATTTTATTCCTACTACCCTATCTTGGCCCAACGACTATTTTGTAAAAGAGCTAACCTTTTTCTAATAAGAAGGATCAATCTGCTAGAACAAATGTCGGCATAGAGATTTACTCGAAATGTGTAGAATGCATCCTGTAGAACTATTTCTTCTTGCTTCTGTACATCATATAGTGATATTGTTCTAACTTCTTGGAACTACTTCCTTGGTCATGAATGATTTGTTGTCTGTATAAATATCTATGTAATGACAGGGTAATAAATGGTTTAATTATATCATAGCTATCTTTGGTATTCTTTCTGCTGTGAATGTGATTATTGTGTTGGAAAAACTACCTGTTATACTTCTATGAAATTTTTTAGTATATTACTCTGAAATCTAAAGTTTCTCCCTACAGGGATATATTAGATTAGTTTATATCTATATTTAAAGAATTGATTGAGGTCATTTTGCACCATTCACCTGCATTTAGCTTATGCATCTGCATTTCATCCTTTTAAACAAGAAAATCACATAAACGGTGGACCCAGACAGAACTGGTAAAAGATTTAAACAACTTAATCTACGGTAGTTGAATCGTAAACCAGATGGATTCCCCACACCAAACAGTGGATGATCTAATTGGGATTGTTTATTGGGGATAATTCCTACTATCAGTACCTAGGATTTTTCTAGGCATCAACAAAATTAACGCTAGAAGGAGGGCATCAGCCAGTGCATCGTAGGTAGAGGAAATCCATTTTTCAGAGAAGATTACACTGGAACAACATCTGAAAGGACTTTCCCTGAAGATTTTATTCCTGAATTTAAAGAACAAGAAAAGATAGGTTCTAGGGAAGAAGAATCCGAACGTGTGTACGTTGTCCCATTTAAGGAAGTAGATCTGTTTAGGAGACATAGAAGATCCTACATTAAGAAAATTGGGGGGTTAAAAGTTAATATTGCATTATCTAGAAGGAAATATTCGAGGAAAATAGCCTCATACACTAAGGATTCAATTCTTGTGGAAAATCTAGGAGAATAGGTAGATCTATCCATCTAAGAAATTGATCATCCTCTGGATCAATTGGGTCTAGAATCCCCTGTAGTTTCAGTATTCAGTCAATTTCCACCACAATCTCCACCTTGAATTATGGTTGGAACTGTTAATCAACCTACATGGAGAGCAAGAGCACCACTCAACCTAGCTTCTCCATTGCATGATTTACATAAACACCCAGAAATAGTATTGTCAAAATTTGATCCTTGAAAGGGTGTTTCCACTAAAGATCAATTAAAACATTTTTATCTGCCTTTGAATCTTTTAAATTTTCAACATGAAGATGTTGTTTGCAGAATTTTTCCATATACTTTTGAAGCTAAATCATCTTCATGGTACTTTAGTTTGCAAGCTGATTCAATAGAAAATTGGGATGGTTTTGAAAGGGCATTCTTAGGTAAATTTGACAACCAGAAAATTGTAACCACTCTTATGAAATAATTGTTGTCTATGAGGATGGAAAAGAAAGAAAAGGTCCAATACTTTAATCATAGATTCACCACTTTATTGAATAGCTTCAGTGCTAAAACAAAACCAGTTGAGGAGTCTGTAGTAGAATATTATACTACAACACTTTATCCACCATTATCAATGTTTGTAAAAAGGGTTGGTAAAGCTACTGTTGGCACCGGGATTTTGAGCCCCCAAGGTCGAGCGAGGGGAGGCCTCTCCTGGGAAATAGCAGAACCGATTTAGACTGCACCTCTAGCCCTGCACAGTCAGAGAGGGATATCTCACTTGTCATTAGAGTATGCTCCACATAAGGTTGTCAGTCTTGTGTGTCACTAGAGTCTACTCCGCATAGGATTTTCAATCAGCGTAATCATGGGGCTAGGATCCTGAATGGGGAAAAGTATGTTGAGGAAGGTGCATGATGGGATTATCGGGGGCAAGGGACTATGGGAAAATGGATTCGAGACCTACACAAGAACTGATTACAAATGGAAAGAATGATGTAAAATTGTAAACAGAGGCAAGATAGCTGTTGATTTCCCAATCAGGAGATATTTAGCGAGCAATTTAGAGGAAAAGAAGGGACAATCCATCGCATGGGGCACCGGTGAGATGAATTCCATGCAACTTTAGAAGAACCATTGATGAATGCTTAGAACATCGATCGAAGCATAACGAGTATGAATTCTGAACCACTATACCCTAAGTTGTAGACATGAAAAGCAATTAACAAAATGGAGTGGAAATAGGAAACACATTTACATGTAAAAGAAATTATGTATTGAGAAAAACAACAACACAGGCATCTCTGCTGTGAGTAACAGTATTTTACTGCAATTTATTCATACACAGGTATCAAGCTTTACAAATGGGAGCCTCAGCTTGGGATTGTTTCCCAATCCAATTCACTAACTCCTTTCTCCCTCTATCAGGAGCGTTTTTATACAATCCTAATGCTAATACTACCAAATAAAAAACTGTTACAAGTCACTATCATGCGCTAACTGTACAAGGAGTGGACTATTGCCACATTTTACAAATATGCATGACAAATATTATGGTGCTGGCTGTTTCATTCGGCTTGAATAATAGCTTGATGTGCTTGGCTTCCATGACGGATGATAAGGATGATGCCTCCTTCTATACCTAAAAAATGTGCTTCCACCGTGTTCAAATGCATCTTTCCACATGGTCACACGCTGGAAAAGTGGTCGGACTCCTTTGCTAGTCCAGTCACATCTGCCACCTCCTTCCTCACCGGTTGACATTGTTATACGTGGGATCTGGAAGAAGGGTCGTATTGCTTCTGGTTGAGATAGACCTGTGGGGTAGTCTATCATTCTTGTACTCCTCACCTCCAGTGAGGTGAGCACCCCCATAGGCACAAAGGCGTAGCACATATACACCAGCCCAATCACCCTTGACAAGTGTACTTCACAATCAGAATGATGAGAGCTTTGAGCCCCTGGCACTCCCATCCGAACAAATGTTTACATAGGGAACAATTAATGACTATCCCTTTCTGTGGAGGCTTTGGTGGGCACGACAGTATCAGGGGTTCTTGGAAAAACACTTACAGGAAGTAAGTGTGCAAACCTCCCGTTGTTGGAGGTGCGGGTATCATGTCTGGGCCCTAATGGCTGGTGTCACCATTGGAATGCAAATACCAAGGTGATGAGAGAGAGTGGAACCTTCTCAACAACCATCAACACCCCCAGATGGACAAGATTTTAAAACCAAATCTTCATCGTCAAACTCTATCAGGCCTCTGTAACTTCATGGAGAAGTACAACTCAGATTCTAGAGATATGTTAGTTCACTCTTGTTGAACTAAAGGCAGTGTTTATAGGGCTTTGAGATTTATCTTCACATAGGCTGGTCAAAATTCCTGCACATTCTGTCATCGAATGTATATGGTCTCAACACGTGTGAAGATGCGATCAGATCGATCCTTTACTTGCTGGGGATCTAGTCATTTGGTTTCATTGACCGTGGCACCTTATTGTCTGCTGTGGGGAGCAGTTGTGGATGCCATCTGGTACATTAGACCCTTACTGCATACTTTATGAACTGGACACCCCCATGTTTCCCAGTTCCTTTGAAGTGGGAAACAAAATGGTCTCCTACGTCGCGTTGGCTTTGCCTCGTGTGAGCTGCAGATTCGTCGGCTAATTTCCTCATTTCTGTAGACCAGCTCACACAAAAGCCACCCATCCTTTTGTGATATGACTCTGCCATAGGGATGATTCCACCTCAGGCATATCCCGAATGGCGTCGGAGGAATCACCCAATCTGCAATGGGGCATATTACATGCGTGAACGCCTCCTCCGCTATATTTTCCACACTGGATGGGAAATCTGTATCTCGGGAGTCTTCTCAGCCGTTCGATAAAAGGAATATTTCATATCCACCATCCACATTCCATTCATCCTACCACCAACTTTTCTCTTCTGAACACCGCAGGCAGTTCTGGATCACTAGACGTTCTTAGCCATCGATCGAGATCGACCCTTCATGCAGCCGTCGATCCAAGTGGGCTCCACCATTTTTTGCAATGGGAAACTCAGATATTCATCTGCGCTAGTTTGCCTTGCGAAATGAACCGTAGCCGTAGATTTATCTCCTTATTCATCGTGGCCATTGATCTTTGCGACCTCTACACCTTTTTGTGATTTGAGATTGTGGTTTTATCCGCACAAGTATGGATCGCAAAATGACTTTAGGCCATGGATCTACCCCAGAATTCATCTCAACTGGAAAAATCCTCCAGCCTTTAACACATTTCGTGATCTAAGAAGGAAGATTTGATCGTGCATGTTTGCTCGTGCGAAGCGGATCAGAACTGTGGATCTTCCCTCATTCAATTGCAGCCCTTGATTATGAATCTTTCCCAATGTTACAACACACCTGCCAATTTTCTTGTTGAAGGGTGGTCACATGAAATTCAAGGGGATGGGACCCTTGCCGAACTTCCATCAGGCCCTTAAATCAATTGTTAAAATGGAGTGTTAACAACTGGTTCCACGAGGGATGCTATCCTCCCAGTGAGGTAGCAAAGATCCCCCATAGACCAAGTGCCGAAACCATTGGGATGCTTTCAATATTTCTTTGACATCTCCATTCTGCTCCATGCTACCGTTTCAGTGAATTCATGCTACTCTTGCAAATCATGCTGGTGACTATAAACCTGTGCTGGTAACTGAAAATGAAAACAAATTAAAAACAGTAATGAAGGAAATGCTCGATAACAGCTGAGCTTATTTTCTCCTACCTAATCTACCTAACTTTGTACACAAGTCTGACTAAGTGAAAATAGACTTCCAATGAAGCCAATCAAGCAACTTGCCTAATATTCTTGTTCTTGTATGGTGCTTGATGGACAAAAATGAAATAGATAATGGGAGAAGGAAATGATAAACAAATTGATATTTAAGGTAGAGATGCGACCAATCATTGCCTTCACCCAGACCCTCCATGTATTCAGCCACGGGGTCATATAAATAACGGCAACCTCCAACAAATTCTATCAACTGCTCATGGGAAAGCTGCCCGAAGCTTCTTGCTTCTAGGGAGTCGTCAGGTTGACGCTTGGAAGATTGTAGATGAGGACCCACAGACTCTTTCTCTAACGGAATATCCATCTCTCTGCCCGAAATTTCTGTAGCAAGGGCTTGATGCGCTTCGAGAGGGAGGTCCTCAGCTTCTCCAGCTGAACCAAGTAGGCATACTCCTTCCGTGTGAGGCGGTGATCTTGAAGGTGGAGTATCAGAAAAAGTGTTTATCTGCAAGCTTGTGCATCCGTCTTCATTTTCGTACAATTTTCTAGCCTGGACCACCTCTGTTTCTTTCTGCTTTTTCTTGGAGGCCTTAATCATATGCCGTATCAACTCAAAAGAGGCATAACATAAGGGTAAGCTATCACTTCTAGTGCCCTCATCATCTTTTCTCGCTCCGCCCTCCTGATTTTGCATTGCACTTTGATTTCTTTCATCATAAGGCGTCGTTTCAATAGTTGGCTAGCCAGGTATATTCTGTAGGTACTCTTCTTCATATTTGTTGTACACAGGCATACCAAAATCCTTCTTAAAATCTTCCTTAGTTTACCAGGAGCGGGGCAGGTCACCATCTTCAGAGAATAATCCTGCAGGACCGTTTATTTCAACCTCAGGCTGGTCATCTTTCTGCATACCATGAGAGATCTTTGACAGGCCATAGGCTTCCTTCTTCTGCTTGTAGGGCCCAACCAATTTGTATGTACCTTTTATTTCACCACCATAGTCCTGATTTGACAATTTCTTGGACATCTTAAGGTTTTCCTCAACCTCCAAATGCATCGAACATCTGCTGCAGGGTGGTTGATTTTCTCTCCAAAAGAAGCAAGGACAGGTCAGGAGGAAAGGCAGCTGCATAATAGATCTTAGTAGCGTTCTCAAGAGGTTGAAATTCCTTAGGCATGTTATAATAAAATCTTGCAAATATTTTGTTAAAACTGGATACGGCCTCACCTTCATGTCTCCTCAAAGAATAAAACTCTGAAAGTATTTTCTCCAATGGTCGGCTCCTACCCCAAAACCTCAAAAATATGTAAGAAAGCTCTTCCCAAGTGTTGATGGACTTAGGCTGCAAATGTTTAAACTAGACTTTGGCATCTCCTTGCAAGGATAGAGAAAAAGCCCGCAGGCAGACATCATCATGTTCTATCTTGAAAAGGTCAAAGAAATGCTCGAAGGCTTGTACATGTTTCTTAGTAGTCAAGTTTTCAGATTCTTCATCGAACTTCGGGAGGTACTTGTAATATTTCGCGGGAAAATCATGAAGGATAGGAGGTAATCGCAGCGGTTTATATCAGCTTGGAGAAATGGGGGAAACAAGGTTAGGTATGATAGCTAAACTATCGTCCTAGGGTTCATGAATTTCATATGGGTGTCCGTTGACATCGGGCACCCCCGGATAAAGATCTAGGCCAAAATCAGATGTACAAGATGATGCAATGCTTTCAATTCGTAAAGAAGTATAAATAGGAACATATTCATGGCTCTGATTAGGATGAGCTAAGCCATAGAAGGCTATTTTGATAAATCTAAGAAAAGATAAGAGAAAACTTACAAGATAGGATAAGGCATCCTGGAAGAAACGCAGACTCGAGTGCTTGGACCTTCCGTCGTGCATTTCTGAGCTTTATGAGGGGTCCATTTTCCAGGCGGGATCGGCCAACCTTCTTCGGTCATTAGATTTCTAGATCACATGACCAGTGGAGTCGCTGAAGTCTGAATCCTTCAAGAGTGGAGTCTCCAGGTGAAAAGTGCTCAACCTTCTTGGTGTCTGACCGATTGTTCACCATCAATAGCTAGATCTAAATCTTTGTTGTTCTTCCCAAGGAGGATATTCAAGTTTGGCCCTGGCAACGGTGCCAGTTTGTTGGCACCAAGATTTTGAGCCCCCAAGGTCGAGCGAGGGGAGGCCGCTCCCGGGAAACAACAGAACCACTTTAGACTGTGCCTCTATCCCTGCGTAGTCAGAGAGGGATCTCTCACTTGTCACCAGAGTATGCTCCACATAAGTTTGTCAGTCTTGTGTGTCACTAGAGTCTACTCTGCATAGGATTTTCAATCAGCGTAATCAGGGGGCTAGGATCCTGAATGGGGAAAAGTATGTTGAGGAAGGTGCATGGTGGGATTATTGGGGGAAAGTGACCATGGGAAAATGGAGTCGATACCTTCACAAGAAATGATTACAAATGGAAAGAATGATGTAAAATTGCAAATAGAGGCAAGATAGCTGTTGATTTCCCAATCAAGAGATATTTAGCGAGTGATTTAGAGGACAAGAAGGGACATTCCATTGCATGGAGCACCGACGAGATGAATTCCATGCAACTTTAGAAGAACCATTGATGAATGGCTGGAACAGTGGCCGGAGCATAACGAGTATGAATTCCGAACCACTATACCCTAAGTTGCAGACATGAAAAGAAATTAACAAAATAGAGTGGAAACAGGAAACACATTTACATGTAAAATAAAGTACGTATTGAGAAAAACAACAACACAAAAATCTCTGTTGTGAGTAACAGTCTTTCATTACAATTTATTCCTACATAGGTATCAAGCTTTACAAATGGGAGCCTCAGCCTAGGATTGTTTCCCAATCCAATTCACTAACTCCTTTCTCCCTCTATTGGGAGCGTTTTTATACAATCCTAATGCTGAGACTACCGAATAAAAAACTGTTACAAGTCACTATCATGCGCTAACTATACAAGGAGTGGACTATCGTCATGTTTTACAAATATGAATGACAAACATCATGGCGCTGGCTGTTGCATTTATCTTGAATAACAACTTGAAGTGCTCGGCTACCATGATATATGATAAGGATGATGCTTCCCTCTCTACGTAAAATGTGTGCTTCCACCGTGTTCAAATGTAGCTTTTTGCATGGTCACACGCTAGTAAAGAGGTCGGCCTCCTTCACTGGTCCAGTCACATCTGCCACCTCCTTCCTCTCTGGTTGATACTGTTATACGTGGGCTCTGGAAGAAGGGTCGTATTTCTTCTGGTTGAGATGGACCAGTGGGGTGGTCTATCATTCTTGTACTCCTCACCTCTAGTGAGGTGAGCGCCCCCATAGGCATAAAGGTGTAGAAAATCTACACCAGCCCCATCACGCTTGACAAGTGTACTTCACAATCAGAATGATGAGGGCTTTGAGCCCCTGACACTCCCATCCAAATTTTTTTTTACACAGGGAATAGTTAATGACTGTCCCCTTCTGCGGAGGCTTTGGTGGGCGCGACGGTATCATGGGTTCCTGGAAAAAAACTTACGAGAAGTAAGTGTCCAAACCTCGTGTCGTTGGAGGTGTGGGTATCACGTCTGGGCCCCGATGGCTGGTGTCACCATTGGAATGAAAATACCAAGGCGATGAGAGAGTGCGAAACCTTCTCATCAACCATCAACACCCCCAGATGGATAAGCTTTTCAAACCAGATCTTCATCGTCAAACTCTATCAGGCCTCTGCAACTTCATGGAGAAGTAGAAATCGGCTTCTGGAGATATGTTAGTTCACTCTTGTTGAATTGAAGGAAGTATTTATAGGGCTTCAATATTTATCTTTGCAAAGGCTAGTCAAAATTCCTGCACATTCTTTCATCGAGTGTATCTAGTCTCAACACGTGCAAAGATGCAAGCAAAGCGATCCTTTACTTGCTGGGGATCTAGTCATTTGGTTTCACCAGCCGTGGCACCTTACTGTCTTCTGTGGGGAGAATTTGTGGACACCATCTGGTACATTAGACCCATGTTGCATACTTTATGAAGTGCATGCCCCCATGTTTCCCTATTCCTTTGAAGTGGGAAATGGAATGGTCTCCCGCGTCGTGTTGGATTTGCCTCGTGTGAGCTGCAGATTCGTTGGCTACTTTCCCCATTTTGGTAGACCAGCTCACACAAAATCCACCCATCCTTTCATGATATGACTCTGCCACAGGGATGATTCCACCTCAGGCGTATCCTGAATGGCGTCAGAGGAATCGACCAATTTGCAATGGGGCAGATTACACGCGTGAACACCTCCTCTGCTGTCATTTCCACACTGGATGGGAAATCTCTATCTCAGGAGTCTTCTCAGCCGTCCGATCAAAGGAATCTTTCATATTCGTCGTCCACGTTTCGTTCATCCTACCGCCAACTTTTCTCTTCTGAACACCGCAGGCAGTTCTGGATCGCGAGACGTTCTTAGTCGTCGATCGAGATCGACCCTTCATGTAGTCGTCGATCCGAGTGGGCCCCACGATTTTTCGCAATGGGAAACTTAGATATTCATCTACGCTAGTTCACCTTGCGAACTGAACCATAGCCATAGATTTATCTCCTTCTTCATCATGATCGTTGATCTTTGCAACCTCTACACCTTTTTCACGATTTGAGATTGCGGTTTTATCTGCACAAGTATGGATCGTGAAATGACTTTAGGCTGTGGATATGCCCCAGACTTCATCTCAATCGTCGAAATCCTCTGGTATTTAACACATTTCACGATCTTGGAAGGAAGCTTTGATCGCGCATGTTTTCTCATGCAAATTGGCTCGGAACCGTGGATCTTCCCCCGATCAATCGCAACCCTTAATTATGAATCCTGCCCAATGTTACAACACACCTACTGCTTTCCTCGTTGAAGGGTGGTCATATGAAATTCGAGGGGCCAGGGCCTTTACTGAACTTTCGTTAGGCCCTTAAATCAATTGTTAAAATGGAGTGTTAACAGCTACATTGGTAGAAAACTATGAAGAATCCAAGAAAGTAGAGTTATATCTGGATAGTATCGCAAGGCATACTCTAGAACCTGATTTGAAACACACCACAAGCCAAAGGGATTTGCTATTAACTAAGCCCAAATAAGAACACTCTAATGATCTAGAAAATGTGGTGAAAATGGTAAAGAAATTGTCAAACAAAATAGTATACTTAGAAAAGGATAAGGCCCGCTAGTTGTTATAGAAATCCATTCAACCCTTATTACAAAAAAAGGAAGAGGGTGGAAAACCCCAACCAGATATACATAATTCTTATGTTTTTTAATTTTAATGAAGTAGGCATGGATAATTTGTATACTTTTCACCAAGAACATCATTTTGAAAAGAAATGTCCACAGTGGATAAATTCAATTAATCTAGTTATGAATCAATTGTTAGATTCCCGGATGGCAGATCCTGAAGAAGAAGAAGCCAAAACTAATGAGATAGAACAAACAAACGAAGAAACCACTATGGTATTATGGGACTGGGCACCTACTTTGGGGCTAAGTGAAGATGTGTTGATGTAATTGTAACTTTAGAATCTATTCACTTGTATATCTTATGTATTGTACCCCGATGTTTATTCCAGGAAGTGTTTGTAATGTAATTGAGTCATGTCATGCCCCGATGTCCCGATTGGGAGTTTCTATAATGTGAACAAGTCATGTCAAGTCATTGTGGGTAACCCTCCTATTGATCAAGGGTTAAATTCCCCGTAGTTGTGGGCCCCTAGGGTTATTATACTCTCCTAGAGAAGTCAGCCCTAGTGAGTTATTTTCAAGTCGAGAATTAGTATAAATAGAGAGTGAGACTCTCTATTTAACATACACTCACTTACACTCAGTTGTAGCACATAGCTGAGGGAGAAGAAGTTGCTGGGGCTAGAAAGAAAGAGACTACTACTGTCGGGAGATCATCTTACTATTTTGGGGTTTTACATTTGGTGTTGATTCTATCTTTGAGGAAGTTGTAGGGTTTTCTCCATTTATGGTTTCCTCGAGGAAAAATATTGTGTTCATTGTCTCTTGTGTTTGATTGATGTGCTTGTTATTCTCTCAGTTAAAGATCCTAATATAATTCTAGCTTGAATGATAAAATTCTAACATGGTATCAGAGCTAACTTGAGAAGAAGACACTATGCAGCATTGGAAACTAGGGATTCCTACTTTTTGGATCTCTCTCCATAGATTTTGAGCAAAAGAGGGTGGGGATGACTCTCCTCTCTAGGGCGCATCTTTCTGTCGAAGCAGAATCTGATTTTGAGCATTTTCAGTTTTTGACCCATCACTACTGCCAGAAATTAGGGCTTTCCATAGAAGTGGAATTTTTGAGTGAGCCTAGGCCTGGATTGATCTCCTCCTCAAAATTGAAGTTTAGAGATCAAGATCAAAGCTTTTGGTTTGACAGAACTCTAGGAAAGTCAAACCATAATCTGCTCTTGAACTAACACTACATAATTTCAGCGCCAGATCCAGATCCAACATCTTAACCTGGTAAGGTATAAATCTTTTGTATTTGCATTTGAGGTTCTTAGTTAATATGTCTCATCATACCAAGCTTGGTGAAAAGCTTGAGGAAGCTGATAACTTCCAAGCCTGGAAGTATAGGATCTCCCTGGTCCTGGAAGAAAATGAGTTGGACTCCTATATCAATGAGGAGGTTTGAGTTCTAGAGGGAGATGAGGCTAAGGCCTTACACAAGAATAATTTAGTCATGGATAAGAGGATTATTGCTGATTCAATCAAGGATCACCTCATACTACAGGTGTCCTCCCTAAAGACACCTAAAGCTATGTTTGATGCCCTGACCAAACTGTTCGGAGGGAAGAACATATATCAGAAGATGACTCTGAGAAACCAATTGAAGAATGTAAATATCTAGAATGTAGAAACCATCCAGTCTTACTTTACAAGATTCTCTCAGATCCTAGAACAACTTGAAGCAGTGGATGAAGAAGTGGAGAATGCAGAAATTGTGATTACCACCTTGAATGGTCTCCCTAGGACATGGTACTCTTTAATTCAAGGGATCTGTGACAGAAAGAAGCTAGTCAAGTTCAACAAACTATGGGAAGAATTATCTCAAGAAGAAGATCGAAGAGTATCTCTAGAAAAAAATATGGGAAGTGAAGATCAAGCTCTCACTGCACACTCTAAGAAAAGTAGAAGAAGCTCTCATCACTCCAGAGGTAAGAACTTCCACCAGAAAGATAACACTAGAAAATATTTATCTAAATTAAGATGCTATACATGTGATGAAAGAGGACACTTTTCCAAATACTATCCTAGAAACAAGATTAACTCCCATAAGAAGAAGCGAAACAAGAGAAGAAATCATGCTCATGCTATAGAAGATGATGAACCTTCCACAAAGAGAAGCAAACAAGAAAGTGATGATTCTTCAAGTGATGAAGAATATGTATTGATTTCCGCTCTCACAGGAACTATCACACATGGAAGCAACGATTGGATTATAGACAATGGTGCTTCCAAACATATGATGGGATTCAAAGAATCCTTTGTGAAACTATCTGAACATGAGTCACCTCACAAGGTGAAACTTGGGGATGACTACCAGTATCCAATAAAAGGTAGTGGGGAATCCTCCTATAAGCTAGACTCTAGAAAGTCTATGAAGATGAAGGATGTATTGTTTGTACTAGGAATTAAGAAGAACCTCCTCTCCATATCTACATTAGATGCAAAAGGCATGAGGGTTGCATTAGTAGATGGCCAAGTTCTCATGTGGCCAAAGGGAAATACTTTTGATGATGCAGTAATGATTGGGGAACAAGAGGGAGGCCTATACAAATTGAAGGGCCATCCAGAACAAGCTTTTGCCCATGACACAATAGAGCCAAATGAACTTTGGCATAGAAGGATTGCACATGTGCACTACAGAGCACTACCACTTGCAAGCAAAGTTGTTGAAGGTCTTCCAAAAATTCAGGCAAAGCATGATGGAGTCTACAAAGGATGTACAAAGGAAAGAACACAAAGAAGACATTTCCAAGTAGCGAGAGCAAGGAAAAAGGAATCTTGGAAATCATTCACTCTGATGTATGTGGTCCAATGTCATCAAGTTCATTAAGCGGGTATGTATACTATGTTTCTTTTATTGATGATTTTTCTAGGAAGGAATGGATATACTTCATGAAGAAAAAAGATGAAGTATTCAACAAGTTCAAATGAATTCAAAGCATTATGGAAAGATTCAGGAATTAAGAGGGAGTTAACTACTCCATATAATGCACAATAGAATGGGGTTGTAGAAAGGAAGAATAGAACGATCATGGAAGCTCCAAGGGCTATGCTTCATGATCAAGATCTTCCCATGCATCTATGGGAAGAAGCTTCTAGAACAGCTGTGTATGTACAGAACTGTACTCCAGATAGAGTGCTCGAGAACAAGACACCTAAAGAAGTCTTTTTTGGCAAGAAAATAGAAGTTAGCCATCTCAGAATATTCGGCTATCTAGTGTACATACACATTCCAAAAGAAAATAGGACAAAGTTAGATCCTTCAGGAAATAAGGGTATATTTGTGGGATACTCTGAAAGCTCGAAGGATTACAGAATATACTTCCCAGGATTCAAGAAGATCAATATCAACAGGGATGTAACATTTGACGAAGGCTTAGCTTACAAAAAAACCTAAAAGAGACCTGCTGAAGATCTTGAAGAAATAGAAGCACCCAGAATTCATGACACAACCATGAACGAAGAAACTCAAGAAGAAGATAGAGAATTAGAAGAACCTTAAGAACCTATAGATCCACCTCAGGAGAAGAATCCTCACAAGAGGAAACCTGCTTGGGTACCAGAAGCTATCCAAGGTGCAAAAAGATATGGGGATCTAGAAGAAAATCACAGAGAAAGGAAAAGAACCAGATCCTGTTCCGGTTATGTAACCCTACTATGTGACATATGGATAAACAACCTTCCAACTATGAAGAAGCGACAGAGAAGAAAGAATGAAAGAATTCTATGATCGAAGAGTATCAATCAATCATGAAGACTGATGTTTGGGATGTTGTCCCAAGACCAAAAGAGAAGTCTATTGTAACTTCCAAATGGATCTACAAGATCAAGCATGCTGCAGACGATGGCATAGAAAAATATAAAGCAATATTTATGGCTCGTGGATTCTCCCAAAAGGAAGGAATAGATTATGAAGAAACCTTTGCACCTGTAGCTAGATACACTTCCATCAGATCAGTACTTGCTTTGGCTGCAGTGATGAAATGGAATATACACCAGATGGATTGGAGCAACCACTCGGTTTTGAGACACATGACAGGGAGAATCATGTGTGTAAATTGAAGAAAGCCCTATATGGTTTGAAATAGGCACCCAGGATATGGTACGGTAGAATTGATGGCTTTCTATCCAGTCTAGGCTTTACCAAAAGTAAAGCAGATTCCAACCTTTACTACAAGGTTGAAGAAGGTAACCCAGTGATACACCTACTATATGTAGATGATTTGTTTGTAACAAGTATGGATGGGTTGATCGCTGATACAAAGAGAAAGCTTGCTGTCGAGTTTGAAATGAAGGACTTGGGTATGATGCACTATTTTATGGACATGGAGGTGTGGCAGAATGCGGATGGAACCTTCCTCGGACAAGGGAAGTATGCAGTAGAGATCCTGAAGAGGTTCAGGATGATGGATTGCAAGGCCATAACCACACCTATGGCATCGAACCTGAATCTATTGTGGTTGATGCTACGATGTATTGTCAGATGATTGGGTCCTTGATGTACCTGATGAACACAAGATCAGATATTTGCTTTGCTGTGAAAACCTTGAGCCAGTTCCTGACAGATCTAAGACATGCTCACTTGATTGCTGCAAAGAATATTTTGAGGTACCTAAAGGGTACAGTTGATTATGGGCTCAAGTATGAAGCAAATCAAAAGATTAACCTGGAAGGTTATGTTGATTTAGATTGGGCAGGCAGTGCCATCGATAGGAAGAGCACTTCAGGGTGTCTCTTCAGTATGGGATCAGGTGTGATCTCTTAGTTTAGCAGGAAGTAGTCTTGTGTGGCATTGAGTACGGCTGAAGCAAAGTATGTCGCAGCTTGTTCAGCTTGTTGTGAGGCAGTTTAGCTGAGGAAGCTACTGTTTGATTTATTTGATCTCCAGTTGGATGCTACTTGTATATATTGCGACAACCAGAGTTGTGTAAAGTTTTCGGAGAACCCGGTGTTCCATGACAAGTCAAAGCACATCGAGATGAAATATCACTATATCAGGGATATGGTGCAGAGATGAGCAGTGAAGCTCTAGTATGTTGCAATGGATGAACAGATAGCTAATGTGTTGACAAATCCATTAGCCAGAGTGAAGTTTGAGTACTTTAGGGAGAAGCTTGGTGTTTTCCAGATCGAGGTTCCTTCCAAGGGGAAGTGATGAGTCCATGAGCCATTCTAACATGGTGAGAGGACTGGTTCCTTCCATGGTCAGATGTAAGGGATGAGCCATTCTGTCATGGTGAGAGGATTGGTTCCTTCCATGTCAGATGTGAGTGCTGAGCCATTTTGATGTGACTGTAGGATTGGTTCCTACATGATCAGATATAAGTGCACTTAGAGGCACCTGGTTAGTTACCAGGAATAATCAACCTAGGGCTGAGGGCCATTCTGATGTGACTATGGGATGTGTTCCCACATGATCAGATGTAAGTGCAGGGCCATTCTGAGGGGACTGTGGGATGTGTTCCCACATGATCAGATGTAAGTGTAGAGCCTTTTTGAGGAGACTATGGGATGTGATCCCACATGATCAGATATAAGTGATGAGCCCTTCTAGCATGGTTGTAGGATGTGTTCCTGCATGGCTAGATATAAGTGTTGAGCCTTTCCGATAGGGTTATGGGACATGTTCCCACATGATCGGATGTGAATGCTGAGCATTTACGATAGGGTTGTGGGATGTGTTCCCGCATGATTGGATGTGAGTCCTAGGATTTTCTGATAGGGTTGTGGGATGTGTTCTTGCATGGTTAGATGTGAGTGTTGGGCCTTTCTGATAGGGTTGTGGGATGTGTTCCCGCATGGTCAGATGTGAGTGTTGGAAGTGCCTTTCTAACATGGTGTTGGATGTATTCCTCTCATGGTTAGATGTAAGTAATGGGTGGGACATTTTGACTTATGGTCAGATATAAGCGCTAAAGAAGACCTACATGGAGGATAGTCCTACAACCAGAATGAAAAAGGGTTGGATCTGTAGAACTTCTTGTGACAAGAATAATCATGAGATAGCACCAGTAATGATGACCCAGTGATGATCTAGATCGAGTGATGATCTAGATCCAGTGATGTTGATCCAACAGTGATGATCCGGATTGAGTGATGATCCAGATCCAGTAGAGATGATCTAGATTGAGTGATGATCCAGATCTAGTGATGATGATCCAAATTGAGTGATGATCCAGATACAGTGATGATGATCCAGATTGAGTGATGATCCAGATCCAGATGAAGATGACTTGAATATGACGAGGACTCGATGATGATCCAGATGATATAGAGAAGAAGACTTGTGCTGATAAATTGTGTCGAGAGAATACCTTCCTAGTTAAGAGGGAGTGTTGATGTAATTGTAACTTTGGTATTCACTTGTATATATTATATATTAAACCCCAATGTTTATTCCGGGAAGAGTTTGTAATGTAATTGGGTCATGTCATGCCCTGATGTTCCGATCAAGAGTTTCTATAATGTGAACAAGTCATGTCAAGTCATTGTGGGTAACCCTCCTATTGATCAAGGGTTAAATTCCCCGCAGTTGTGGGGACCTAGGGTTATTAGAATCTTCTAGAGAAGTCAGCCCTAGTGATTTATTGTCACCTCAGAAATTAGTATAAATAGAGAGTGAGACTCTTTATTTAACATACACTCAATTACACTCAGTTGTAGCGCACAGCTGAGGGAGAAGAAGTTGCTGGGGCTAGAAAGAAAGAGACTGTTACTTTCGGGAGATCATCTTACTGTTTTGGGGTTTTGCTTTTGGTGCTGATTCTATCTCTGAGGAAGTTGCAGGATTTTCTCCATTTATGGTTTCCCCGAGGAAAAACATTGTGTTCATTGTCTCTTGTGTTTGATTGTTGTGCTTGTTATTCTCTCAGTTAAAGATCCTAATATAATGCTAGCTTGAATGATAAAATTCTAACAAGATGAACCTACTGAGAAAATTCAAGCGTCATCAATAAATGTTACAACCAGAAGTAAAGGTCCGGTAGTGGATGAAAGTCTAATATTGCCTAAAATACAGAAGGTATAAGAAAACATGAAGACAATTATCAGTAGTCCTTGAACAACACCTAAGCCTAATTCGGTAAATATACAAAGGACCATCCCAGTAGTCAAAAACCATGTAAAGGCCATGTCAAATAAAACATAAAGCACTAAGAAGAGTTTGGTAGAATATGACATGGGCTATAACATTGTAGAAGACATAAGAAAACAAAAGCAAACATTTCTATGTTTGAGTTGTGTAATCTTCCTCAACAAAGGAGGAAACTTCTGGAAGATTTTGATTTACAACCTAATAGTATCCTAGAAGCTGTCAAATCTGTCACTGAAGTTAATGAAGCAAGCATTGGAGGAAAATATATATCTCGAGATTTTCCTTTTCTGCTATCATTTGAAATTTTTAATCATAATGTGCATAATTGTTTGATAGATTCTGGAGCTTCGTCAAATGTCATGCCACTTTCAATATGTAAGAATATTAATGGCCAACCCACACCATCTCCATCTCGAATAATTCAGCTAGATAGATCCATTATTAAAGTCATAGGGGAAATGAAAGATGTGTTGATTCGATTATTTGCATACCCTAGAGTTTGTCAATTCATAGATATCATGGTGGTTTATATACCATAAGCCTATGGATTAATATTAAGTAAGGACTGGTCAACAAAACTTAATGGATATTTTTCAACTGATTGGTCTCACATGTGGCTTCCATACCAGAAAACTCAAATAACCAAGTAAATTTATATGTTATGTTTTGTGTTTTATATTTTGATGTAGAATGCACGAATAAAACTACTGAGTATGAATCTCTAGGTCTGAAAAAGGATATTGAGTTAAATGTAAAAGATCTGAAAGTTTTTGGTAATTCTGAAGAAAATCCTTTTCAGCAACAACTCAGAGAAACACACCCTAAACTGGAGCCTTTGATCCAAAAGGAGAGGAATCTTGGCTCTGTTCTGAAGCAGAACTTTACCTAGAATCTAGAAACCCTTTTTACATAAATAAACTTGTTTTTTTAATTCTTTCAGTTTGTTTATTTTCTTGTTTATTTCACCTCATTTCATAGCCTTAGTTTATTTTCTTTTAATAAACAAGCGAAATTTTTGGTGCTTGGAAGTATAGGGATATGATTAAACTCAAAATCTTTGGATGTCAGGAATTTCCTATGGGAAAGAGAAAATGGTAAAGTTTGATCATGATGATATTCTTTAACTGTTGATAGATGATGGAAGGGGAAGCTAATATTTAAGCCCACATTTAAATCATTATAACCCCTATGAAATAACCAAGAATCATGAGGTCTGAAGTACTATCCTGGTGTTTCATCCATTCTCACATTAATACTTGTCTCAGGATTCTTATCATGATGGACCCACAGAAAGGAAGCAGGTGTGACGGATGTATGGTATTCAAAATGATCCAATTGCTACAAATCAAAGAGGCCAAAAGGCTTAGATTGAAAATTCCTTTTTTTGAAATATGCAGTATTCAATAAAAAAAATTGTGCAGAAGAAATAAATCATCAGACCAAAAAGGTTGTCAAAACAACAAATATAAGCAGGGTTATTCTCCATCCATGAGCATGATGAGTAAAAAAATTTGTCACTCACACAAAAGGACATTGTGGATGGAAGAACCCGTTCCAAATTCTCAAAGTAAAAGAAGCAATCAAGGAAGGCTCATAAGACTTTTTCAATCATCAAGAAAGCATCAAAAGAATGCTTATAGCATGGGAATGAGAAACAAACAAATACATCTATCTTACTATGTTACGATCCTATGGAGTCATATCTGGTGGTAACTTAAAGACAGGGGGTAAAATGAAATTCATACTTTGGCCCCAAGAGAGTTATCAAGACACTGAACTCTTGGTTACCCTACTGGAAATGGAATTGCATCAAATGTGATGCTTGAAAGTTGAACCCTGAATAACTCTGGTTTAAATAAGTGTCAGGAAATCCATTTAAGTAATCACTAGATATTCGTAGTACAGTACCATTTGGAAATATTTTTGTTCAAAGAAGGTTTTTTCAGAGATCTGTGTTCATCGGCTAGTCACCAATTGTTGTTGCTGAAATTGCTTCCCCAAAATTGTTTAAATTTTAGGGCCTCTCCTTCCATTTTTATTTTTGAAGCACACTTACACCTGTTTCCTAACTCAGATAAGCCCTCCCTGCATACCTGGTCTTTTCTAGAATCTTGAGCAAAAGATTTTTCCTAAGCTTGAAGTATCAAATTTGGTAAAAAATCCTTAGGTGTGACCTTGGAATCATGCCTTATATGAGAAATCCACTTTTTGCAATCCGTGGAAGCATAGAAGTGGAAAGAAAAAAGATAGTTTAACTTCGAGAAGTTGGAGTTTAGCTTTCCACTTTCCGCTTTCCACAAAAAGCAGAAGCGGAAAAGTGGAATGGAAAGATCAAGGTTTAATTTTGAAAATAGTTAAAGTTTTGATTTCCAACTTCCACATAGATCAACTATCCAAAAGGCTTCAACAAAAATCATCGGCTTGAAAAAGAAGCGGAAAAGCCAAGTTTCGGTTGAGAAAATTTGGTAAAATTGAGTTCCATTTTTCGCAGTGTGAGATCCAACGGTCAAGGATGAGTCCGGTGGGATAAATTAATGGTTTGGAAAGGGAGCGGAAAGGAGGAATCAAAAAAGTAAAAATTGAGCATCGTGAGGTAGAATCCCAACATTTTCTTTCCACATCCTGTAACTTGATCTCAGATCAACGTCTTGAAAAACTTCTATATAGGATCGACGATGCGGAAAACAGAAAAAAAGAACATGGGGTAATCAAGTTTCTCCATCCGCGAAATATTGTAGGACTCACAGATCTTAGCGGTCATGATTTTGGATGGCCGAGATTAATCTCACTTGAAAATATACGGTGGAAATTTTTTTCGCTAGGTGAAGGTATGAGGAAGATAAAGATTAGAAGGCCTGCAAAATATAGTTAAAGGATATATGAAATGAATGGCGCATATTTCATCTGACAAAGATCCATGGTGGAGGTGGATTCCACTAGTTCAACTTACACGAACCAACTAACTTTCCATATCTGCAGAATTTTGAGATTGATGGGGGAATAAGATCAACGGAGGGGATGAATTCCACTGATCCAACATGTGTGGCCAAACACACTTTCTATATCTACAAAATTTGGTACAAGGCCCACTTTTTAATGACATGTATCAATGACCGATCAACATCAATAGACATCAAAGGTTTTTCTAGCTCAAAGTGTTGTTAGTTTAATTTTCCTAAACTCAGTGAAATTTTACAAAGTATGCAAGTCCTGCATGATCTAACGGTCCAAATCAGGCCTGACTCATTTTTTGAAATGATATGAGCCTCCAATCTTTGTTTGGTTTTTCACTATGAACCATTGGGGAAACTGAGAAATTTTCCTCCTAAATCTTAAACTAATAAAATTGATTGCATAACAAGGCGCTGGTCATCATCTTTTCTTGTTTATTGATCGATACATATCATTAAATTGAAGATACTATGAATTGTTGTTGTTTCTATATCAGATGTATCTCTCATTATGTCTTCTTCATGTTTTGCAGGTATTATTGCTCACCAAGATTGAATGCGGGAATTGTGGAATGGATGCCGAAGCAGAGAATTAATCACCATGAGACAACACACGTGGAGGTCCAACAAACTTTAACGATGGTGATCAAAGGTGGAATAATATCTATGGTTGAGATGGATTTTGAAGCCAGAACATGCACAAAGGATAAATCATTTCAGGTCTATGAAATCTTGTAGACCCCACACATTTGAACAGCGAAGATTTGATCTATGGACTAGGTTTATTTTGTAATAAGAACATGCACAGAGGATAAAATATTTTGGCTCTGCGAAATCTTGTAGACCCCACACCTTTGAACGACGAAGATCATGGTGGAGATTTGATCTATGAACCAGGTTGATTTCACAATGAGAACATGCATAGAGGATAAAATATTTTGGGTCTACGAAATCTTGTAGACACCGCACCTTTGATCAAGGAATATTTGATCTATGAACCAGGTGGATTTCGCAATGAGAACATGCATGGAGCATAAAATATTTTGGGTCTATGAAATCTTGTATACCCCGCACATTTGAATGACAAAGATCACGACAGAGATTTGATATATGGACCAGGTTGATTTCTCAATGAGAACATGCATGAAGATTAGCAGGATGTAGGACTATGAAATCGGGTAGGGGCCACATCGTTGAATGATTAATATTTCTCGTAGATCAAGAACTAAGGCTGAGGTTTATTTCACAATCTAAAGATGTGAGGAGAAATAAAAGGCTAGGATGCGAAATAGAGATAAAGGGTGGATAAAGTCAACAGTGTAGATTTCATCTGGGAAAGATCTAAGGTTCAAAATTATTTTGCACAGGACACATGCTCACTCTGAGTTTGGAAATGAATTTACGAAATTGATTAAAACAAAAGAAGATCAATGGCTTAGAAAAGGTCGTATCCAGATCCATAGTCATAGTTTGATTTCATATGATGAGCTGCAGGAAGAATAAGAGATAAAGGGTCACAGTGTGACAGATCCAACATATAAATAGGGGTGCAAAGCACCATAGAAAGGACTTTTTCCCGGTGAAAAGAATGCTGGACTATTTTGTAAAAGAGATAACTCTTTTCTAATAAGAAGGATAAATTTCCTGTAACAAAGGCCTGCACAGAGATTTACTCGGAATGTGTGTAATGCATCCCATTGAACTATTTCTTCTTGATTTTTTACATCATATAGTGAGATTGTTCTAACTTCTTGGAACTACTTCCTTGGTCATGAATGATTTGTTGTCTGTATAAATGTCTGTGTAATGACAGGGTAATAAATGGTTTAATTATAACAGAGCTATCTTTGGTATTCTTTCTACTGTGAATGTGATTATTGTGTTGGAACAACTACCTGTTAGAATTCTATGAACCTTTTCAGTATATTACTCTTAACTCTAAATTTGCCCCCTATAGGGATATATTAGATTATTTTAGATATATATTTAAAGAAGTGATTGAGGTTCTTTTGCATCAGTCACCTCCATTAAGCTTAGGCATCTGCATTTCATCCTTTTAAACAAGAAAATTACATAAACGGTGGACCGGGCCGCAACCGATAAAATATTTAAACAACTTAATCTATGGTAGACGGACTGTAAACCAGACGGATTCCCCACACCAAATAGTGGATGATATAATTGGGATTATTTACTGGGGAGAATCCCTACTGTCGGTACCTGTGATTTTTCCAGGCATCAACATATTTGGCGCTAGAAAGAGGGCATTAGCCATTGCATGGTTGGTAAAGGAAATCTTTTTTTTTTGGAACATTACACTAGAACAACATTTGAAAAGAATTTCCCTGAAGATTTTATTCTTGAATTTAAAGAACAAGAAAAGATAGGTTCTAGGGAAGAAGAATCAAAACATTTGTATGCTGTCCCATTTGAGGAATTAGATCTGTTTAGGAGACATACAAGATCCTAGGTTAAGAAACTTGTGGGGTTAAAATTTATTCCTGCGTTACCTAGAAGGAAAGCTTCCAGGTAAATAGCCTCATAAACTAAGGATTCAATTCTTGTGGAAAATTTGGAATAACTTGTAGATCTATCCATCCAAGAAATTCTTTAGCCTCTGGATCAATTGGGTCTAGAATCCCCTACAGTTTCAGTATTCAGAAAATCTCCACCATAGTCTCCACCTCGAATTATGGTTGGAAATGCTAATCAACCTTCATGGAGAGAAAGAACGCCACTCAACCTAGCTGCTCCATTGCATGATTTACGTAGTATTACCAAAATTTGATCCTGGAAAGGGTGTTTCTGCTGAGGATCACTTAAATTTTTTTTATCTAGCTTTGAATATTTTAAATGTTAAACATGAAGATGTTGTTTGCATAAATTTTCCATATAATTTTGAACCTAAAGCATCTTTATGGTACTTTAGTTTGCAAGCTGATTCAATAGTAAATTGGGATGGTTTTGAATGGCCATTCTTACATATATTGGACAACCAAAAAGTTGTAGCCAGTCTTATGAAATAATTGTTGTCTATGAGGATGGAAAAGAAAGAAAAGGTCCAGGACTTTAATCAGAGATTCACCACTTTATTGAATAGCTTCTGTTCTACAAAAAAACCAGCTGAGGACTCTCTAGTAGAATATTATACTACATGACTTTATCCACCAATAGCAATGTTTGTAAAAAGGGTTAGTAAAGTTACATTGGTAGAAAACTATGAAGAAGCCAAGAAAGTAGAGGTAGATCTTGATAGTATCACAAGGAATACTCTAGAACTTGAGTTGAAACATACCACAAGCCAAAGTCCTTTGTTGTTAACTAAGCACAAAGAAGAACACTCTAATGAGCTAGAAAATGTGGTGAAAATGGTGCAAAAATTGTTAAAAAAAATAGTAAACTTAGAAAAGGATAAGGGAGCTAGTAATTACAAAATTCCATTCAACCTTTATTACAAAAAAAGAAGAGAGTGGACAACCCTAACCACTTGTACATAATTATTCTATTTTAAATTTTAATGAAGTAGGCATGGATCATTTCTGTACTTTTCACCAAAAACATCATTCTGAAAATAATTGTCCACAATTGATAAATTTAATGACTCTGGTTATGAATCAACTGTTAGATGCCCAGCTGGTAGATCCCGAAGAAGAAGAAGCCCAAACTAATGATCCAGAACAATAAAACGAAGAAACCACTATGGCATTACGGGACTAGGAACCTACTTTAGGGCTAAGTGAAGATGAACCTACTGAGGAAACTCAAGTGTCATCAATAAATGTTACAACCAGAAGTAAAGGGTTGGGAGTGAATGAAAGTCTAATGCTTCCTAAAATACAGAAGGTAAAAGAAAACATGAAGAAAATTCTTAGTACTCCTCAAAAAATACCTAAGACTAATTTGGTAAATATAAAAGAGACCATCCCAGTAGTCAAAAAACCTGTAAAGGCCATGGAAAATAAAACACAAAGCACTAAGAAGAGTTTGGTAGAACAGGACATGGGATATAACATTATAGAAGACATTAAGAAAACAAAAGCAAACATTTATCTACTTGAGTTGTGTAATCTGCCTCAACAAAGGAGGAAAATTCCGGAAGCTTTTGATCCACAACCTAATAGTATTCCATAAGTTCTCAAATCTTACACTGAAGTTAATGAAGCAAGCATTGGAGAAAAATGTAAATCTTAGGCTTTGCCTTTTTTGTTGTCGTTTGAAATTTTTAATCATAATGTGCATAATTATTTGATAGATTCTGAAGCTTCATCAAATGTCATGCCACTTTCAATATGTAAGAAGATTAATGGCCAACCCACACCATCTCCATCTCGGATAATTCAATTAGATAGATCTGTTGTTAAACTCATAGGTTAAATGAAAGATGTGTTGATTCGATTATTTGCAGACCCTATAGTTTGTCAATTCATAGATATCATGGTGGTTGATATACCAGAAGCCTATGGATTAATATTGAGCAGGGACTGGTCAACAAAAATTAATGGATATTTTGCAGTTGATTGGTCTCACATGTGGCTGCCATAACAAAATGCTCAAAATCAGATTAAGATACCGAGGGAACCACACACGAAACATAATGTAACTCAGTTTGATGGGAAGAACGAATCTATGAATTTATCATCTTCAGTTTTGGGAAATTAATTTTTGGAGCTTGAACTAGGAAATTATCAAGCCAAACCAGTCAGTCGAGAATCATATATACTATCCAATCTCCTTTGATTTTCATGGAGTGATGATATTGATTGTAATATAGTAGATTTAGTTACTAATGTGGGAGGTGATATTAACCAAGTAGATTAGATGTTATGTTTTGGATTTTATATTTTGATGTAGAATGCATGAATAACACTATTGAGTATGAAGCTCTAGGTCTGAAAAAGGCTATTGAGTTAAATGTAAAAGATATGAAATTTTTTGGTAATTCTGAAGAAAATCCTTTTCAACAACAACTCAAAGAAAGACACCCTAAACTGGAGACTTTGATCCAAAATGAGTTGGGGAATCTTGGTTCTGTTCTCAAGTAGTACTTTACCTAGGATCTAGAAAACCTTTGTACATAAATGAACTTGTTTTTATTGCTTCTTTCAATTTGTTTCACCTCATTTCATAGCCTTAGTTTGTTTTCTTTTAATAAACCAGCTAAATTTTTGGTGCTTGGAAGTATAGGCATCAGATTAAACTCAAAATATTTGGATGTCAGGAATTGCCTATGGGAAAGAGAAAATGGTAAAGTTTGATCATGATGAGATTCTTTAATTGTTGACAGACGATGAAAGGGGAAGATAATCTTTAAGCCTGCATTTGAATCATTATAACCCCTATGAAATAACCAAGACTCATGAGGTCTGGAGTAATATCCTAGGGTTTCATCCATTCTCACATTAATACCTGTCTCAAGAATCTTATCATAATGAACCCACAGAAAGGAGGCAGGTATGGTATTCAAAATGAGCCCATTACTACAAATAAAAGAGTCCAAAAGGATTAGATTGAAAATACATTATTTTTTTTCTTTCTGAAATATGCAGTCTTCAATAAACAAAAAATGGTGTTGAAGAAATAAATCATCAGACCAAAAGGGCTGTCAAAACAACAAATATCAACATAGTTCTTCTCTGTCCATGAGCATGATGAGAAAACAAATTTGTCACTCACACAAAAGGACATTGTGGATGGGAGAACCCGTACCAAATTCTCAATGGAAAAGAAGCAATGAAGGAAGGCTCAGAAGACTTTTTCAGTCATCAAGAAAGCATCAAAAGAATACTTATATCATGGGAATGAGGAACAAATGAATACATCTGGCTTACTCTGTTACAATCATGTGGAGTCGTATCTGGTGGTAACTTAAAGAAATGGGGTAAAATTAACTTCATACTCTGGCCCCAGGAGGGTTATCAAGACACTGAACTCTTGGTTACCCTAATCCCAAAGGAATGGTATCAAATGTGATGCTTGAAAGTTGAATCCATGAATAAATCTGGTTTAAAGAAGTCTCGAGAAATCCATTTAAGTAATCGTTGAATATTCACAGTACAATACCATATGGAAAACGTTTTTTCATAGAAGGTTTTTTCAGAGATCCGTGTTCACCGGCTAGTCGCCAATTGTTGTTGTTGCAACTGCTTCCCAAAAATGTTTTACATTTTAGGGCCCCTCCTTCCATTTTTATTTTTGAAGCACACTTACACATGTTTCCTAACTTAGAAAATCCCTCCTTGCAAACTTGGTATTTCCTAGAAGCTTGAGCAAAATATTTTTCCTAAGCCTGAAGTGTCGAATTTTGTAAAAAAAACTTAGGCGCGACCTTGTGAGCATACCTTATATGAGAAATCCAATTTCCACAATCTGTGGAAGCATAGAAGCGGAAAGCAGAAAGATAGTTTAACTTTGAGAAGTTGGATTCTCGCTTTCCGATTTCCATTTTCTACAAAAAAGCGGAAGTGGAAAGATCTTTCGAAAATAGTTAAAGTTTCGTTTCCAAATTTTGCATAGATCAATTGTCTAGAAGGATTTCACGAAAATCAATGGCTCTGAAAAGAAGCAGGAAAGTAGAGAAGCAGAAAAGGAAAGTTTCAGTTGAGAAAATTTGGTAAACCTGAGTTCCATTTTCTATAGTACGAGATTCGAAGGTCAAGCCTTGACTCTGCGAGGATGAATAAACGGCTCGAAAAGGTGGAATCGGAAAAGTCAAAATTGAGTATTGTGAAAGTAGAAATTCTGACTTCTACTTTCTGCAGCCCGCAACTTGATCTCAGATCAATGGCTCAAAAAGCTTCTGCGTAGAATTGACTATGCAGAAAACAAAAACAAGCATGGGGTAATCAAGTTTTTTCCATCTGCGAAATCTTGTAGGACATGCACATATTAATGGTCATGATTTTAGACAACCAAGTTTAATCAGAGTTGAAAATATATGGTGGGAATTGATTTCGTTGGGTGAAGGTGTGAGGAAGATAAATATTAGAAGACCTGCAAAACAGAGTTAAAGGATATATGAAATGAATGGCGCAACTTTCATCTGACAAATATCCACGATAGAGGTGGATTCCGTTGGTTCAACTTGCATGAACCAACTAACTTTCCAGATTTGCAGAATTGCTTAAAGGGAAGTATTTTTCAACGTTCGATATTGATGGGGGAATAATATCAATGGAGGGGATTAATTACGCTGATCCAACATGCACAGATAAACAAACTTTTCATATCTGCGGAATTTGGTACAGGGCACAAGTTTCAACAGACCAGAACACCGACCGATTAGGATCAACGGACAGAAAAGGTTCCACTAGTTCAAAGTGTTGTCAATTTAATTTTCTAGAACTCAATGAAATTTTACAGAGTGTGCAAGTCCTACATGATCTAACGGTTCAAATCAGACCAAACTCATATTTTGAAATGATCTGAGCTGTCCAATCTCTGTTTGGTTTTTCACTATGAACCATTGGGGAAACTGAGAAATTTTCCTCTCAAAGCTTAAACTAATAAAATTTCTTGCATAATAGGGCATTTATCATCATCTTTTTATGTTTATTGATCAATACATATCATTAAATTGAAGATATTGTGAATTTTTATTGTTTCCATATCAGATGTATCTCTCATTATGTCTTCTTCATGTGTCACATGTATTATTTCTCACCAAGATTGAATGTGGGAATCATGGAATGGATGCAGAAGCAGAGGATTAATCACCAAGAGATAGCACACATGGAGATCCAGCAAAATTTAACAATGGTGACCAAAGGCAGAATAATATCTACGGTTGAGATGGATTTCGCATCCAGAACATGCACGGAGGATAAAATATTTTGGGTCTACGAAATCTTGTAGACCCCGCACCTTTGAATGGTGGATATTAGGGAGAAAATTTGATCTATGGACCAGGTTGATTTCACAATGAGAACATGCACGGTGGATACAATATTTTGGGTCTGCAAAATCTTGTAGACCCCGCACCTTTGAACGAAAAATATCACGACTAAGATTTGATCCATGGACCAGGTTGATTTGACAATGAGAACATGCAGAAAGCATAAAATATTTTGGGTATGTGAAATCTTGTAGACCTCACACCTTTGAACGACATAGATCTTGATGGAGATTTGATCTATGGACCAAGTTGATTTCGCAATGAGAACATGCACGGAGGATAAAATATTTCGGGTTTGCGAAATCTTGTAGACCCCGCACCTTTGAACGACAGAGATTTGATATATGGACCAGGTTGATTTTGCAATGAGAACATGCATGCAGATTCGCAGGATCAAGGACTTCGAAATCATGTAGGGGCCACATCGTTGAACGATTAAGATTTCTCGTAGATCAAGATCTACGACTGAGGTTTATTTTGCAGTTTCAAGATGCAAGGAGAAATAAAAGGCCAGGTTGTGAAATAGAGATAAATTGTGGATAGAATCAATGGTGTAGATTTCATATGGGAAAGATCTAAAGTTCATAATCATTTCGCACGGGAGACATGCTCACTCTGATTTTGGAGACGAATTTATGAAATTGCTTAAAATAAAAGAAGATCAATGGGTTAGAAAAGGCCGTAGCTAGATCCGTGGTCACAGTTTGATTTCAGATGATGAGTTGTTGGAAGTATAAGAGATAAAGAGTCACATCGTAATGGATCCAGCATATAAATAGGGGTGCATATCACCATAGAAAGGACTTTTTCCTAGTGAAAAGAATGCTGGACTATTTTGTAAAATAGCTAACTCTTTGCTAATAAGAAGGATCAATTTGCTGGAACAAAGGCTTGCACAGAGATTTACTTAGAATGTGTGGAATGCATCCTGTAGAACTATTTCTTCTTGCTTATGTACATCATATAGTGATATTGTTCTATCTTCTTAGAACTACTTCCTTGGTCATGAATTATTTGTAGTCTGTATAAATGTCTATCTAATGACAGGGTAATAAATGGTTTAATTATATTAGAGCTATGTTTGGAATTCTTTCTGCTGTGAATGTGATTATTGTGTTGGAATAGCTACATGTTAGAATTCTATGAACATTTTCAGTATATTACTTTGAACTCTAAATTTTCTCCCTGTAGGGATAGATTAGATTAGTTTAGATCTAGATTTAAAGAAGTGTTTAAGTTTCTTTTGCATCAGTCACCTGCATTTAGATTAGGCATATTCATTTCATCCTTTTAAACAAGAAAATTACATAAACGGTGGACCAGGATGCAATCGGTAAAATATTTAAACAACTTAATCTACAATAGTTAGACCGTAAACTAGACGGATTCCCCACACCAAATGATGGATGATCTAATTGGGATTGTTTACCAGGTAGAATCAACAGATTTGGTGCTAGAAAGAAGGAATCAACTAGTGCATGGATGGTAGAGGAAATCCATTTTTTCAGAGAAGATTACAATGGAACAACATCTGAAAAGACTTTCCATGAAGATTTTATTCCTGAATTTAAAGAACAAGAAATGATAGGTCCTAGGGAAGAAGAATCAAAACGTTTGTACGCTGTCCCATTTGATGAAGTAGATCTGTTTAGGAGTCATACAAGATCCTACGTTAAGAAACTTGGGGGGTTAAAAGTTATTTTTGCGTTACCTAGAAGGCAAGATTCCAGGAAAATAGCCTCATGCACTAAGGATTCAATTCTTGTGGAAAATTTGGAAGAACTGGTAGATCTATCCATCCAATAAATTGTTCATCCTCTAGATCAATTGGGTCCAGAATCCCCTACAGTTTCAGTATTCATTCAATCTCCACCACAGTCTCCACCTCAAGTTATGTCTGGAAATGTTAGTCAACCGGCATGGAGAGAAAGAAAGCCACTCAACCTGGCTGCTCCATTATATGATTTACCTAAACACCTAGAAAGAGTATTACCAAAATTTGATTCTGGAAAGGGTGTTTTTGTTGAAGATCACTTAAAATGTTTTTATCTGGATTTGAATCTTTTAAATGTTTAACATGAAGATGTTGTTTGCGGAATTTTTCCATGTACTTTTGAACCTAATGCATCTTCATGGTACTTTAGTTTGCAAGATGATTCAATAGTAAATTGGGATGGTTTTGAAAGGGCATTCTTAGGTAAATTCAAAAACCAGAAAATTGTAGCCACGCTTATGAAATAATTGTTGTCTATGAGGATAGAAAAGAAATAAAAGGTCCAAGACTTTAATCATAGATTCACCACTTTATTTAATAGCTTCAGTGCTACAAAAAAACCAGCCTAGAAGTCTCTAGTAGAATATTATACTACAACACTTTATCCACCAATAACAATGTTTGTAAAAAGGGTTGGTAAAGTTACATTGGTAGAAAACTACGAAGAAGCCAAGAAAGTAGAGGCATATCTAGATAGTATTGCAAGGCATACTCTAGAACCTAATTTCAAACATACCACAAGCCAAAGGCCTTTGTTGTTAACTAAGCCCAAAGAAGAACACTCGAATGAGCTAGAAAATGTGGTGAAAATGGTGCAGAAATTGTCAAACAAAATAGTAGACTTAGAAAAGGATAAGGGAGCTAGATCTTATAGAAAGCCACTAAATCATTATTAGAAAAAAAGGAAGAGAGTGGACAGCCCCAACCACCTGTACATAATTCTGTTGTTTTAAATTTTAATGAAGTAGGCATGGATCATTTCTGTACTTTTCACCAAGAAGATCATTCTGAAAAGAACTGTCCATAGTGGATAAATTCAATGACTTTGGTTATGAATCATTTTTTAGATGCCCAACTAGCAGATCTTAAATAAGAAGAAGCCCAAACTAATGAGACAAAACAAACAAACAAAGAAACCACTATGGTATTATGGGACTAGGAACCTACTTTGGGGCTAAGTGAAGATGAACGTACTGAGGAAATTCAAGTGTCATCAATAAATGTTACAACCAGATGTAAAGGGCCGGTAGTGGATGAAAGTCTAATACTGCCCAAAATATAGACGGTAAGAGAAAACATGAAGATAAATATCAGTACTCCTCAAACAACACCTAAGACTTATTCGGTAAATATAAAAGAGACCGTCCCAGTAGTCAACAAACCTGTAAAGGCCATGGAAAATAAAACAGAAAGCACTAAGAAGAGTTTGGTAGAACATGACATGGGCTATAACATTGTAGAAGACATTAAGAAAACAAAATCAAACATTTCTCTGTGTGAGTTGTGTAATCTGCCTCGACAAAGGAGGAAACTTCTGGAAGCTTTTGATCCACAACCTAATAGTATCCCAGAAGTTGTTGAATCTGACAATGAAGTTAATGAAGAAAGCAATGGAGGAAAATCTAAATCTCAGACTTTTCCTTTTCTGTTGTCATTTGAAATTTTTAATAATAATGTGCATAATTATTTGATAGATTCTGGAGCTTTGTCAACTGTCATGCCAATTTCAATTTGTAAGAATATTAATGGCTAACCCACACAATCTCCATCTCAGTTAATTTAGGTAGATAGTTCTGTTGTTAAAGTCATAGGGGAAATGAAAAATGTGTTGATTCGATTATCTGCAGACCCTAGAGTTTGTCAATTCATAGATATCATGGATGATATACCAGAAACCTATGAATTAATATTGAGTAGGGACTGGTCAATAAAACATAATGGATATTTTTCAACTGATTGGTCTCACATGTGGCTTCCATACTAAAATTCTCAAAATTAGATTAAGATACTGAGGGAAGCACACATGAAACATAATGTAACTCAGTTGGAAGGGAAGAACGAATCTGTGAATTTCTCATCTTCAGTTTTGGGAAATTATTTTTTGGATCTTGAACCAGGAAATTATCAAGCCAAACCAGTCAGTCAGAAATAAGATATACAGTCTGATCTCCTTCAATTTTCATGTACTGATGATATTGATTGTAATATAGTAGATTTAGTTACTAATGTAGAAGGTGCTATTGACAAAGTAGATTTATATGTTATGTTTTGGATTTTATATTTTGATGTAGAAAGCATGAATAACACTACTGAGTATTAAGCTCTAGGTATGAAAAAGGATACTGAGTTAAATGTGGCTAGGGGAAATGAAAGATGGTGCGAACGGGTCAAGACCTTGGAGAGAGTGTACAAAAAACTAGACCCTACATGACAATAATATTAGTCCAAAACAACTAGAAACATTCAGTAAAGAGTCCAAACTATAGGATATTGAGAGGATTGATTATGACAACTGCATTTAAAAGAAACAATGCAGTGGGCGAAGGGACATAAGAAGGAATGTAAGGTGTATACCCAACGTTCGTGTATCCACTACCACCCTCGTGAGGGTGAAATCTAGTGTTAAGACCGAATGAAGGGAGTGAAAATACTCCACAAATGGAGTATAGGATGGAATATGACCACTCCTGAATCTATGAGCAAGGTAAGGGGTTATGGTGCCTCCCAGCCCAACACCAAGGTCCGCACTAGGACCTAGAGCGGTTGATGGGATACTAGTGGTGATATCAGACATGCTGAACATAAAATCACCTGAACTCAAGAGAACATAAATATACTTAAGTAATCGCGATCCTTAAATCCACCTAGTGCACAAAGAGCACACTCCTAAGAGAATCTAATCCAAAATTAAAGCAAGACAAGGGGAGGATAAAAGAGATCCCAGATGTAGCAGGTATGTCTCTCCTAGGAGACGATCAAAATTCCCATACACTACAAGCGGAGGTGTGTAATCAATTATAGTGGCCCTTAGCTTCAACACGTAAAGCGACTGTGCTTCCCGACCCCTACCTGGCTAGGAAACTCATAGAATAACCTCTGCAAATGCCCCCTATGATACCTAGGTAAGGATGTTGGAGACATTTACCACCATACACACTCATTTTGGTCAATTTTGCCTAGTTAAACCAATATCCTAAGTTTTATTGACTTAATTGACATCAGAGGAGAACTGTATGACATCATCATGAGAACACCCATGCCTACCTTCAGTCAAGGAGGCTAACTAATCCTTCTCCTACATCTGGGGAGGCTAAATGGAGCACTCCGGGGGTGATTTGAGTGTCATAAATGCCCCATATTGCTAACTGATGGTTACAATCAGTTAAATAGAGCAATGAAGATGCATTCCTTCATTAAATTGATTATTTAATGATTATTTAATGAACTGGAGTCAACCGGGGTGCCTCCAACCACTTTTGATGGTCAGTTACACTTCAGTTAACCTCATTGGGGTTCATTGGATTCATTGATACGCTACCACTTGTTGGTTGGCTTGTAGTGACATGTGTCTAAGATAATTTCAGTTAGACTCAGTCATTTATTGCACTTTGACTTCAGGTAGGGCTCAGTTGAGTCAATTAGGGTTTTGATCAGTGGTTAACTTGAGTGTTGACTGTGGCTTACATTCAGTTAAGCTAGACTCACTCATTCAATTCGAATGACCTCCTTGGGAATTTGAATTGTATTGGCATTCATGCTTCCAGCATGATCATTGTATTGTATTATTCATTATTCATTTGGTTATACAGAGCTGCTACTTCCATTGCAGCACCATTTTTGCCAATTTTATGATTATCTGTCTGTATTCTTTGTGAGACTGTGTTTTTAGTTCTTATACCACTATGATAAATTAATATGGTATCAGAGCTCACAGTGGGATGAAGCTCAGATCTCTCAAAAACAAGGTTTTTGACAGATCTTGCATGAAAATTGAGCAATAGATCAAAAATCTAGCATTGCACCAGAAGCCAAGGCTTACCACTTAATACCCCAAGTAAGGAAATTGTTGATCAAGCTTGCTTGATTGACTATGCTGGGAGTGATGAAATCCTAAAATGTGTAGGCTGTCCGACCTTACGGTGCCCCTTTTGTTGTGATTTTCAGGTTTTTAACAGGTGAAAGCATTCACTCCAGCAGTTTCAGATGGCTTCTTCTGTAGAACTCTTGACTCTGTTCAATTTCGACTCATGGAAAGGAGACACGAAGATCCAGCTATGTGCCAGAGGACTCTATAGGGTCACTATGGACACTAAAGAAGAGCATGCTTCTATGACAGACAAATCTAGATTCTTGAACATGAAAGATGAAGCATTCGGATTCTGGTGCCTCTCTGTTTCCCGAGATTTTCTTTTCCATCTCTCGGGATTGAAGACTCCAAAGGAAATTTGGGACAAATTGGAAATCCTGTATGGAAATCAGGATGATTTGAGAGTATACCAGCTTGATAATGAGTTGATGTCTCTCCAACTTTCCAATTTTGATACCTTGAATGAATTTTTCACAAAGTTCAAGCACATTGTCTTATTGTTGAAGCAATGTAAAGTGGAGAAGGAGGATGATCAGCTCATCCTCACCATACTCTCCAAAATTGGAGCTGATTATTCAGTTTTTGTCTCTACATTCCATGTGGGGAAGCTCACAACCCCTGGATGGAAGATGCCTTCAATGAATGCCTTCATTGAATCCCTAACAAGTGAACATGATAAGCTTGTCTAGATGGGGATTATCAGATCCTCCCGTGATCAAGCCCTCCATGTCTCGGGGCCCAAATATCTAAAGGGTAAAGGAAATCAGCAGAATAATCCAAAAACTAAATTCAAAGGTCCTAAGCCTAAAGTTGAAAACCAGCAGCATGATGAGTCTTCCGGCTCAAAGAAGAACGAAGGAAAAGGGCATCATGGAAAGGAAAAAGTCAATTGTTCATACTGCGGGAAGGTATTTCACCCTGAACATGCCTACATTAAGAATAAAATTGATGAAGCTACTTCTCTCCTTGAGAGAAATCACATCGATCTTCCGGAAATATTTCAGAGGATAGGTTAGCAAGACTGGGAACCACAACATGAAAGAGGTCATGCTCTCATGGCAAGCACTTCAAAGTCCAAATCACTCTTGATAGATTCTGGAGCTTTGAATCACATGATGGCTGAAAGAGGCTCCTTCTCATCTTTGGAGATCGGCAAATCCATCCCCATCCACATGGGAGATGACTCCACCATCATTTTATAAGGACAAGGTACTGTTGATCTTGAGAATGGCTATTTTCAAATGTTTTGTATGTACCGTCTCTGGCATCAAACCTCCTGAGTGTTTATCAAATGACACATATGAGATTTCCCAAGAGAGTATCCTTCATCCTGAATGATGTAGAGATCATAGAACTTTCTTCCAGGAAACTTGTTGCAAAATCCCTTGAAAACCATCATGCAAAAGCCTATGAGTTTTCCCATATTGTGGCGGATGCAAAGCCCACCGCACTGCTGAATCATGGAAATGAAGTTAGTATACTGTGGCATGAGAGGTTCAGCCATATAAACTTCAAATACTTTCAGCAATTACAGAAAAAAATCCATGGTTGAAGGCCTCTCAGTCATCAAGGCAACCACTGCAATTTGCAAGGGTTGTGTTGTTGGAAAGCACCCTGAGCACAAGTTCAATCGGGGGAAGGCAAGCCGAGCTACATGCATCTTGGGATTGATACATTCTGATATCAGTGGTCCCATGCCTATCACATACATTAATGTATCAAGGTATATTCTAACTTTTATTGATGACTTTTCCAGGTACACATGGGTCTTCTTTGTAAAAAAGAAGTCTGAAGTCTGTGAAAAATTCACTGAACTGAAGGCCTTGATCGAGAATGCATCGGGCCAAAAGATCAAGATCTTGAGATCTGATAATGGTGGGGAGTATTTCAGTAATGAGTTGCTGCACATAGCTCCCAAATTGGTATTCAGGTCCAGCATTCAATTCCCTACACTCCCCAGCAGAACGGTGTAGCAGAAAGGAAGAATCGGTCTCTTAAGGAGATGACCACCTGTATGTTGGAATCAAAGAAGTTACCTGCAAATTTGTGGGCTGAAGCCATGCATGCTACAGAATAAAATCATAATAGAGTTCCATACTCATCCATGAAATGGAATACCCCTTTCTAAGCATACTTCAGACACAAGATGGATGTGTCGAACCTGCGGGTGTTTGGGTCCACTGCATGGGCCCGAATTCCACTTGATAAAAGGAGGGCTTTGCAACCACAAAGCATAGAATGTCTATTTATTGGGTAAATTGATGAATAAAAAGGTTTCAAGCTACTGGATATCAAAACAAGACAGATCATCATCGAAAGGAGTGTCAAGTTTGATGAGCCTCTTCAAGAGGTGGAACTAGTGAAGGAGAAAACTGCTGAATTTCATTCCTATTCTACTGAATATTTGGATGTTGAAATTGGGGGTGATGACCCTGATTTGGATCCTATGATTTTTGATATTATTGTATAGAAAACATCAGATGTTGAATCAGAACCTCAAGTACAAAATCATCTCCCAACATGGGCCCGACAGACACTCTCCTTCGCGGGAGATAACATTGGAAATCCGGATGATCCAAGGAGAACCCGGTTTGATTTCCAAAGAGCAGGTATTGCGCTCTCTTGTCCTGATTATTTGCTGTCTAAATCTTGTTATCTAATGATAAGTTCAGACCCAAATTCCTACTTCCATTCTCGGAAGGATCCAAGTTGGTGAGTTGCCATGGATGAAGAGATGAATTCTCTTTAGAAAAACACTACTTGGGAGCTCGTTTCTCTTCCTCCAGGAAGGAAATTGGTACAATGCAAGTGGGTGTTTCAGACCAAGGTTGCTGCAGATGGAAGAAAATGAAAATATAAGGCAATGCTGGTGGAAAAAGGTTTATCCTAGGTCCAAGGTGTGGGCTACCATGATACTTTTGCAGCGGTTGCAAAAATGGACTCCATCTGCCTAGTTTTGGCAATTCCAGCATCTAAGCACTGGGAAGTGCATCATATGGATGTTAAGTCAACCTTTCTGCATGGAGATATTCATGAGGAGATATACATGAAGCAGCCTTATGGATACATCTCTGATCCATCTTTGGTTTCCAAGCTAAAGAAGTCACTATAGGGGTTAAAATAGGCCCCAAGAGAGTGGTATTCCAAGATGGATGCCTTCCTTCTCTCGCAAAAATTCCAAAGGTGTATATCAGATCCAAATGTGTATATACAGAAGTATGATGGTAATTTGATTATTATTGTTTTATATTTTTATGACTTACTGATCATAGGTGGCACAGTTGCTTCTATTTCAGTCATCAAAACTACTCTCCACAATGCATTTGAAATGAGCGATTTGGGGCTCTTAAAACAATTTTTGGGGCTCGAAATTGAGCAAAATTCTGATGGTATAATGGTAAATCAGTCCAAATACATATAATACCTATTAGTCAAGTTTAACATGGCTGAATGTAGGCCTACACCATTCCCTTTCCTTTCAGGGATAAGCCTTGAAGAAGGAAAAAGCACACCTCCCATGGACTGCACTATTTATCGACAACTGATTGGTAGCTTGTTGTACTTGACTCATTCTCAGCCTAATATCTGTTATGCCATGAATGTTGTATCAAGATACATGCAACATCCCCATGATATTCATTGGAAGGCATCCAAGAGGATCCTCCAGTACATTTAGGGAACCAGGACCTACGACATTCACTATGCTGCAGACTCCGAGCTAGAGCTGGTTGGATACACAAATTCTGATTGGGTGGGTGATTCTATTGATCAAAAGTCAACTTCCAGATATGTATTCATGTTTGGTGGTGGCCCCATTTGATGGTCTAGCAAAAGGCATCCCGCCATACCATTGTCTTCAGCAGAGGCCGAGTATCGAGGAGCGGTGAATGCTTGCATCCAAGTTGTTTGGTTGCAAGGAATTCTTTCAGAGTTTGATATTGGTAGTACTTTGTACACTGTCCTCTTTTGTGAAAATCAAAGTTCTATTAAGATATCCATAGATCCAGTTACCAGGCAGAGGACCAAGCATGTAGAGATACACATGGTCTATATCAGGGAGCTAGTGCATGACAGGACCATCATTCTGCAATACTGCCCGACTGATGAGTAGATTGTAGACATCTTCAATAAGAGATTTTCAGAAAATAAGTTCACTTACCTCTGTTCACTGTTGGGGGTGAGTTCATCAAGGTGATCCAACTACTTTCAGTGTTCATCTTGAGGGGGGGGTTTCCCACTGGGTTTTCCCTCTTTTCCTCACTTAGTTTGTTTTTTAGCATTGTTTGAGTTTTAGTATTGTATAGGGTGACCTATGGCCTTTGTTTTCAGGGCCCTAACATTCTTATGCACTTTATGTTTTTTTACTCCCCCTGAGTTTAGCTTAAGGGGGGCTATTGGAGACATTTACCACCATACACACTCATTTTGGTCAATTTGGCCTAGTTAAACCCCTATCCTAAGTTTTATTCTCTTAATTAACATCAGAGGAGCACTATATGACATTAGCATGAGCACACCCATGCTTACCTTCAGTCAAGAAGGCTAACTAAGCCTTCTCCTACATTCAGGGAGGCTAACTGGAGCACTCTGGGGGTGATCTGAGTGTCATAAATGCCCCATATTGCTGATTGACAGTTACAATCAGTTAAATAGAGCATTGAAGGCACCTCCCTTCATTAAATTGATTATTTAATGATTATTTAATGAACTGGAGTCAACATGGGCGCCTCCAACCACTTCTGATGGTCAGTTACACTTAAGTTAACCTCATCGGGGTTCATTGGAGTCATTGATGCGCTACCACTTATTGGTTGGCTTGTAGTGACATGTGTCTGAGCTACTTTCAATTAGACTCAGTCATTTATTGCGCTCTGACTTCAGTTAGGGCTCAGTTGAGTCAATTAGGGTTTTGATCAGTGGTTAAATTGAGTGTTGACTGTGGTTTACATTCAGTTAAGCTATACTCACTCATTCAATTCGAATGACTTCCTTGGGAATTCGAATTGTCTTGGAATTCATGCTTCCAGCATGATCATTGTATTGTATTATTCATTATTCATTTGATTATACAGAGTTGCTACTTCCATTGCAGCACCATTTTGCCAATTTTATGATTATCTGTTTGTATTATTTGTGAGACTGTGTTTTTAGTTCCTAGACCACTATGACAAATTAATAAAGGAAACTAAAGCCACCCCAATATGCCCAATGCTTAGGAGGACAATCGCAGGAGAGATATATCGTATGGGAAGGGTAGAAAAGCCCAAAGGTCAAAAGAAGCAACCGGTACCTCAAAATCCCCAAGATACAAATAAGATCCTGGAAATATCTCCGGCACTCACAAAAAGTGGCAAGGGTATATCCCAACCATGATTGTGTACCCTGCCTTGTGCTTAACTCCTATGTAAGAGGAGCCTTCTGAGAACTCTAATTATACCAAGGATTTCACTCTCTCACCTGGACAGACACCTACTTATTTTGTTTAGTAGTCTTGGAGAATTTAATCACAATGAACTATTCTAATACTCTAAAGCCTAATCTTGTTGATGTACCCTATCAAAGAAAAAAATGTAATTCATTTTAAATTAAGCATTGATTTTAGCGGCTGTGATTACTCAAAGGGAAATGACTATGCAACCAATGATGTTATGAATCAGCAATGAAAGTAAATGTACACACCTAACAAACAATAGAAAGTGAAATTTTGTCTTTAAATATGAATAAAGGGGTATGCCACTACACAAAATGCAAAAATATTCATTCCTTTCTGAATGCCAATGCAATCCTTCCTATATGAAATCCTAAACTCAACTCTCATCCAAACAATCCAATGCAAGTACCTCCTTAAATACATATGTCAAATGCAAGTAAGAATGCAACTATATAATTATTTTGTATTTTCAATATAAAAGAATGAAAATGCAATAAAAGTCATTAAAATTCTCAGTCTCTGCAGTAAGCATCAAACACAAGCCAAGAAAGACACCGAAACAAAAATACTAATGCACTAATGGAAAAACAAAAAGGGAGAGAAATGCCTAGAACAACTTTCAAAGAACAATCAATGAAAAAAGCGGTCTTTGGTCACAAAAGAAGAAGTCAACAGACAGCATCAGAACATAGAAAACCCCAGCCACACCCACAACCCAGCCAAAAACTTCCCACATCAAACTCAACCAAAAAAGGGAGGATGTATGTAACTGTTCAAAGAACAATGGCGTATGTACATGACTTTTGGCCAAAAACCTGCATGTATTCACGACTTTTGGCCAAAAACCTGCATGTATACGCAAATTTTGGCCAAAAACCTGTGTGTATACATGACTTTTGGCCAACAACTTGCATATACAGAGTAGAAAGTGGAAAAAAGAGGGCCAAGGGTCAAATCACTCTAGGGGAGTGTTAATGGATGAACATACTACTAAATGTGACACTGAAATGGGGAGAAAAAAAGAGCAAGTCAAGCACATTGTGCCCCCAATCCCCAAAGAAAAACAAGGAACCTCCCCAGCGGAGTCGCCAATACTGTTACAAAGAGAAATGTCCTATGGCTTGGGGTGTACCACAACAGACTAAATGAAACCAAAAATAAATCCATTCCAATATGCAAGAGAAATAAAGACCTCTAACACTAAGGGATATGAAGCATACCTTATTCCGGACGGTTGATGTAGATCCCCATCGAGCTTTTCCAACATGCTTGTATTCACAATTCGCTCTCAATAACAACAAAAAAGACAAGCATTCTATATATCGTAGTGCTAGGACTACTCTAGCATATATAAACAATCATGTATAAGAAAAATAACTACATCCATGGATACAATATCCATAGTTATGCACATGTATTGGAAAGGAAATGGATGTTTCTATTAATAAAACAGAGATGCAATAGTGACAACCTCTGTCGGTACTTCTTTGAACTTGAGAAACCAAGTCCTCTACCTAGGCCTCCACCACTTCAATCCTCCATCACAATGGAAAGATTATAAAGCAAAGGCAAGCTTGGGAAGAACAACAATGTGTTCTCCATAGAGACAAAGGGACGCAGACTCAAGCATAAACAAATGAGGAAACAAAACTACTATAGTTTCCTTGCTCTTCAAGTTCTCCCCCTTCAATGTATCTAAGAAGCTCAATATATAGCACTCCAAATAGGAAATGGAGGGTCAATTTTGAGTGTTCTCAAGTCATATGGAAGGCCAAGAGTCAATTTATTCAGGTCTCTATGAGGAAAATTCCAAAAAATTCTGTCTTCATGCACATTTTCCGGTGTACATGGGTTTTGGCTCAAAAGTTGTGTGTACACATAGATATGGCTTTAAAAGTTGCGTATACACATAAACAGGTGCTTTTTGGGGACCTTCTTGGGACATCAAAGTATAATTTGAACAAAGGGGGTCCAAAGCGTCTGCAGAGGGACGTGGAAGGCCATAAATATGTAATCTACCGAGTGTGGTAAAATCAGCTATAACATGCATTTCATCCTTTTAAACAAGAAAATTACATAAACGGTGGATTGGGCCGCAACCAGTAAAATATTTAAACAACTTAATCTATGGTAGTCGGACCGTAAACTAGACAGATTCCCCACACCAAATGGTGGATGATCGAATTGGGATTTTTTACCGAGGAGAATCCCTATTGTCGGTACCTAGGATTTTTCCAGGAATAAACACAATGTTGGTTAGAGGTTGGGGCCTTAGAGACCCGAGATCCATTCTCAAGCAGGCCTATGACCCCACCCTTGATTTTAGGGTAATGTAATACCACGGTTGCAATTACCATTATAAAAAATTATGATATCATATATAATACTCTCGAGTTTCGCTCCATAATTACAATTGAATTGTGATGGCATATATAACATTTGCATGGATGGTACTCCAAAATACGCACTAATTTCATTTTTTGGCATGATAATAGCTTTCTTTTTATTTATTTAATCATATAATTTACTGCAAAATAATCTATATTATTTATTTACCCTTATATGTCCCACAATCATTTAATAATGAACATGATTCAAGGAAACCTTCTCATGTTATTAACCGTATCACCTCTAGGGTTCTTCCCATGTTATTGATGCATGCTCTTATTTAGTGTTGTACAAGATAGTTGAGTTTAATGAAATTCAATGATCCAAATCATTGTTTAGTTGTAGGTATTATTTTATCATTTAATTAACAACTTTTAGTGTTGCTGAGAGGATAACTTACACTTCAAGGTATTGAAATTATGAGTATCGAGCAAGACAGAGGGGAGACCAGTAGTGATTGATAAACCTATCACAGTGAATGTAACACACCCCATTGGATGATAACTAGTGATCCATCATACCCCTCCCATGTTTGCATGCATTGGACATCAAACCAAATGGGATCTAGAGAGATCAAATTGAATGCATAATGACAGGTCAAATGAAGGGCACAATAAATACCCCCTTAAGGAAAGTACAAGTGAGGTGATGAGGAATGGAAGTGAGCACATAGAACCCCCTTCCTTTATTTTGGTTCATCCTTTATGGGTGTAAAAATGAAATCCCCCATCCAACACCTATATTCATCAACCAAGGCATGTACACACTGTAATTAACAATCATAGAATGAAACGTTGGGTTCAGGTGGTCCCCCTCCCCACTATGATTTAGAAGCATGCTTCTCTCAGGGAGAAGGGCTCCAACATTTGTCATATCATTTGCAAGTAAGTTCAGGGGCGTTTGACATGGAAGTGGGAGACTTTCCTGTAACATTGTAACTATGTAATATCCATATTTGTATATTCTCAATGATTACTCAATTGAATAATCAACCAATGGAAAATAATTTCATATTGAAAAAATTAAATAAATATTAAAGATGAATGATGGTAAAAGATTACAAGGTGAGTGCCATATATATATTAATTGCAAAGA
>LPNX011158981.1:573364-587190 GCA_001517045.1 Pseudotsuga menziesii | reverse complement strand
TTGTTGTTATTATTTAAGTTTGTTACAAACTATGAAGCCATCCCGGCTATTTTTGGGTTTGAGGAGGACTCTCCATGCTACAACAGTCTGATAATAAACAACAAGTATTCCATGATGTTGATGGTTTCCTTGGGAGGCTCTAAGCCTGCCAAGGCCTATTATAGGCCATCTTTAGGCCTTGGGGGCTTGGATACCCAACTACTAGTACCTATTACAGGCCTTGGGAAGCTTAGTCATCCTCCTAGTGCTTCCTACAGGCCCTATGGGCTTGTATAACCATCCCACAAGAGGCTTAGGTAGCAATTGGGTGCCTGCAACATTGAATCTAAATTTTGTACTATGTGCATTGGCTTTAGTGACATACAAGAAGTGATCTCCCATCTCTTCATTAGACCATTAGATGCCGTAAATCATAATGATACGTGATTGAGTAATTGCATTGTGGGTGAAGTAATGTGCATCCACAATATACATCGAAAGAAGAAAGGTGCATTGTAGAATGCATGTGGGGTCATAAGAGGGTGTTGACGAGCATATGTGAATATGCACGTAACGGGGAAGACAACCCAGACCGAGATCCTTAGAGAAGGTTCCAAGCTGTTTGGGATGGTTGCTTCCGACAGGTCTAAAGACTTTGTTACCCTGAAAGTCTAAAACTAAAACAAAGCTATTGTTAAATCTATCAAATACCTACGAATATACATAACAAACTTGTTAACAAATGTACAAATTAAACTAGTTAATCTGATTACTAATGAATTATTAATATAATTAAATTAATCTATGAACTAAATCTATTCAATTAATCTTAACTTATAATATAATAATCACAAAATCAATCAAATATTAACATGTTAAAACAATTACAAAATTGTATTATTAACAAATATACATTATTTACAAAAATCAAAGACTAACCTCACAACAGTATAAATATTAAATTCTGATTTAATGATTTGTTAATAACATAATGAAAAGAAAAGAAATTGTGTTATTTTGCTGTAAGTTTGATCCTGAATGTGATTCACTGGCTGTTTTCCATAAAATAGTTTAAAGAAACAACATATTAATCTATCCTCGATTTTATCCTGATCAAAAGTGAAAAGAATATTAAACCTAGAATCGAACTATGCTGATAAGAATACTGCATGAATACACTTGATAATATTTAAAGAAATTTAAACATTAACAAAACCATACAGTAATCATTACATATTATATAAACAATGATATCGATTATTAATTAAACAACATGACATATCAGCAAGATCAAAAATATTAAAAATCGATAATCGTACAAGACATGTATATTTGCAAAATTCTTTAGAGAATTATAACAAACATAGATAAAGTAGAAAAGAAATGACAAGACTGATAGATATCAAAACTATATGCCAAGTATACAAACTGTAAACATATATTAAAAATATCACCAGTTCAATATATCGTAGCTGAAGACAGATAGCTGTCTAAAATTGCAGATAAATCAAACCACAGTCTTGTTGTCTCCTCTCCATCAACTATCGACCTCAAGTAGCAGTGTTTTCTGAGATTACAAGAGAGAAATCTCTTCAGCTTTGGCAGCCCCTACGTCCACCTCTCTTTCCAGCAAATTCCAGTCTGCTTAAATAACCAAAAACAGAATCCAAATTAGGTTTTACACAGGCGAAATTTTGCCAGCCGCAACTGCAAAAATCGCGTCCAGAAAATCCCCGAAATCTTCCAGAATCCATCACGTTTTGGAAAAATCCTCCTGATTACAACTAAATGGGTCCGTTCTGAGAAAAACCCATGTGGTGTATTTTTCATAGCTATCACCATTTGTTCACAACGTGGCCTGGAAAAATGTCTGTTATTTGAAAACACGTTTTTAATAACTGACAGATAATAAAATTCGTCTCCTGGCAATTTCCAGAATCATAACAATCTCCTTAGCATCTGCACATGAAAAACAAAAAACCTAATAAAAGAAATAAGTGTAAACAAAATTCAATCATGAGAAAATAAATAGCTTAACCAATGATCTTTCCAGCTCTTTTGGCGTTTTCAAAATCTGCGATTTGTTTCAATATGTGCAATTAAAACATTTTAGCATCTATATGATATTTGTTTTATCATTATTAGCAATATAATAATCCATAGATTCGGCTGGCATCTCTCAAATCTCTAGAATATCGGAGAACAGATAGCTGGTTTAATATGAGGATCCCGTTGTGGATAAAACAAAATTCACAAACCTTTCCATTGAATTAATAGCTCATTCAATCTTCATTGATAACCACATGCCGTTATTAAAANGAACAGATAGCTGATTTAATATGAGAATCCCGTTGTGAATAAAACAAAATTCACAAACCTTTCCATTGAATTAATAGCTCCTTCAATCTTCATTGATGTGCGGTTATTCAAATAACCAATGGATAAATCAGACAATAATCTTCAATAAAGAGAAAACGTATGCTCAGTTCTAAGCCTTTATAAAATTCACATTAATTCCCGGNTTAGACAATAATCTTCAATAAAAAAGAAAAGTATGCTCATTTCTAAGCCTTTATAAAATTCACATTAATTCCTGGTGTTTTTGCAAATATGATAAAATTGAAATAAAGTGTTAATTATACCTAATTTTCTAGGTAAACATTTACAAGATCAAAGAACTTTATTTATTATATTTATACAAAATAATTAAAATATTTATTTATCTTGTATAAATAATAAAAAATAAATAAAGTCTATTAATTATAAATATACTTATTTGATCTTTATTTATTCAACACTTTTAATAATGTAGCAAAAATAATAAGATTGGCTTAGTAAAATATTTTTCAAACTCTTAAATTGAATGCATGGGTTTATTTTTCAATATCCATCGTTAAATGAATCAGAATTACCAAGTTGAATAATTGAATCAAAATTACCCATTTATAAGGTGTCATCAATACCATAATCAGCCTCCCAATTTCAAAACCTTATCAACATTTATGATAACAAAATCACATAATAAAATTAAATGATAAATATTCGGATAAGAAATCACTACTAGGTTATGACAAATTATTAACACTTATCCACTCAAAATAATAATTTCAAAATAGTAATTTTGTCAACTAATCCATAGTCTGCAAAGGTTTTTCTTTAAAAACAGTGAATTTCATGTTTCAGTAGCTTCTGGAATGTCACCATTTCAGTAGCTATCAATTCTTTAGGTTTGCTATATGAAATTCAAACATTTCATCAAAACAAAATACAATTTTATTTGATGAAATAATGTTTTTTAAAGGCTGTTGGGTAAGGGCACAACAGAGGGGTATCATGTCAATATACTAGGTAGAAATATAAAGGGATATACACAATTTAAATGAAAATTTGGATACATACACTATATAGTGAAAATAGGGGTTTTTTTTATATTGGGAAGGCATATTGGGAAAGGGTTGAAAAAACAATTTTGGGAGGTATTTTCCAATATTTACTGAAATTAGGGGTATTGTTTCATATGACACAAACAAAATTTTTATGCTAGAGCTTCATTGATTGAATCCCTTGTGCTCTTCTACCTTCATAAAGTATGTATCCATAATCCTTTCTTGGAGAAAATCATAAGCTTTGAAATCCTTTTCTTCATGACAACCCAATCGACAGAAGTTGCAGAAGAGATGAGCTGGTTTCGACACAAATTTTTGTAAGTATACACATTCTTATGATTGATTCCCTTTTGTTTAACAAATTTGGCATTAAGGAAATCTGCCTTGATTCAACGGGTTCGGTGCTCTCGACTGTAAGTATTCTCGGAAGTCCATACACTGATCCTTGTGATGTCCTTCAGATTGAAATCGATTGCACCATACTTATTCACTGACTTCTTTCCCCTTCTTAATATCCTCCAATTGGATAGTAAGGTTCTCCAACCGTGACTAGATTTGGCTCATGCCAATCCCTGTTTCATAGACCAGTGAAGCCTCCAACTTCGTCCCAGGGATTTCGCCTGAGATGTGATCCTCTGCTGCATCAACGACATGTAGATATGGGGTACTAAGGTTGTGATGAACCATTCTTTGTGTTTCACATCACTCATTCTGAAGCTACCTTGGTCATTAGATTTTTGAATCGTTGATCGAAGTCCCACACCGACTCATTGGGGAATTGATTTATTTCCTTCAATTCGGTAATATATTGTGATTTTGATTTAGGCTTCTTGAATTCCTTAATCAATCTAGTCCTAATTTGCGCTAGGATATTCTGGGTATGCCCTGGCGTTACTTTCCTGTACTTCATGTACCATTCCAACGTCCGACCCCGAAAGGTTGTCGCTAGTTTTCCTTTCTTCATATTGTCATCTTGTACTTGTTTTACTATCTACACTACTTTACATAAGAACCAATATTGTTCAATATCCTCCATCATATTACCCTGAAACAAGGGATATTTTATGTCGACACCCGCCATCCTAGGCCTCTTCCCTGTGTTTGTGGATCCGCTACTATTATCGTTTTGCTAACACACATGACAGCCCTGGGATGAACTTGTGTTGATCCCTCCTAAGTTCGGTGCAGTGCACGGAGTTGTAGGTGTGTTGTAGCTTTATGTTGGTCCTTTCTCGGGTTTGGGCATATCTTGGTTGTTTCCTTCATCACTGTATGGTTTCTTAGTCCCTTATGGTCCCTTCTCGCAGATTTCCATTCCAGCCACATTAGGACTCTCCTTAGTCCTCCTCCTCTTTTCTTACCAGAACCTCACCCCAATTCACAGGAGACCACACTCTTCCACATATTTCCTCATAGTATCATCATGAATCCCATCCATCTACCTCGTATCATTTCATCAAACCCTTACGTTTGCAATACCCGCAGTCTCCCCACACCAGGGATTTACTCATCAGAATTCATCTTTAGTATTCATATTTCACAGATGACCATCTTTATCCATAGTTGCAACGAAAATAGAAATCCCCCCCTTGGTCTCTTGAAAAATTCTCTTTTAGCATCACTGTAAGATTTGACGATGTCGACATCAAACTCAATGATGTACCCCTCCAAAATGTTGTCTACCCACACATTGACAACCCTTAAAGCTTTGTTGTTTACGTTTTCTAACTGCTGGATTAGTTCTAGAGTCCATCGATCAGGCCCCCCTCGTTGGAAATTCTTTTTCTGGAAAGTAACTTGTGCCAACCATTCCTAAAGTACCATTAGAAATTCAACAAAGAATATTTCATGGATATCGGAGTAGATATATCTTCCCAACCAGTATTCTGTCGTCACTCTCTGGTTTTGGTTCTCTTCTTTTGCAAATTATCGAGTTATCTTGTAAAACCAATCCTAGATCTTTTGCTTCATGAGATGACATAACATGTCCCCTTCTCTTTTGCACTATGGTCCTGGAAACAGAACCATTTTTTGACGTGTTCCTATCGACAGCGGTTCACTTCGCACTATCATTGACAACACCGACGCAGGCTCCCTAAACGTCATCCTGGAAATGTTTTATCCTTTCTAGCAACACTAGCAGAGCAGATGCAATCTCACCCAATATTTTTGAGGGAGGGATGCAAGAACCAAGTTTTCGTACTAGGAAGAGGAATTCTCACTATCTTTTACCCAACCACAACATTACCCAAATACCCAGGTTCATAACCATACTATTAACTAGATCTACTTATCATCGTTATTACCAATCTCATTAACCCAGATTCAGATCAACAAACACTTCAACATGTTAAAATTTCATATGATAAGCTAGAACATCAGTATTTCATTTCATTTTCATAACAAAATCATATAAACAGGATCACTGAAAGAAACAACATCACAAGAACAACACAGATTTATCCTGGGAAAACCCTAAAGGAAAAAACCCAACAAAAGCTTCCTCAATATAGATGCCCCAAAAAGGTAAAAGATAAAACCAGCAAGGAGATCAAAGTCTGATCCTCCTCCTTCTCCTGCTACTCTTCTCTTCTCCACTAATGCGCTACACAAGTGAGAGTGTGTGTGTCCAAATGAGGAGTGCCACACCTCTATTTATATTCATCCATTCACTTTAATTAACTCATCCGACATGTAGGCTCGATTTAATCATGTAGGCTCGAGTTACACATGTAGGCTCAAGTAACCACACTGGGGTGCTAATGACCCACCTTTACAATTAGAGGGGACTACCTCATGACTCTTATTAGTTCTTCCGATTAGAAGCATCGGGATACAAAGTAATACAAGTGGTTCTTCTGATAGGACCCTCGAGGACCACAAAAGATACATATAGAATATTCTTCAAAGTTACAATATTTCAACACTCCCCCTTAACAAGAAGGTTATTCTACAACAACATCAACAACAACAATAATGAGAGAGAGAGAGATAGAGGACATCATCAGGGTAACACATCTATAAATCATTGGAAGCTTTTCAACATCATGTAGTCTTCATCTTCAATCTTCAGTCTTCAGCAACATCAACACTTTGACCACTTCGATCAGCAACAATCTTTGACCACTTCGATCAGCAACAATATTTGACCGCTTCGATCAGCAACATATTTGACCTTTCGATCAGCAGCAACATCTTTAGCACTTTGACCTTTCGATCAGCAACATCATCTTCAGCACTTTCATCTTTTGATCAGCAACATCATCTTCAGCTCTTTGACCTTTCGATCAGCAACATCATCATCATTATACTCTGATCTTTCAAACAGCAACATCATCATCATCATACTCTGATATTTCAAACAACAACATCATCATCATCATACTATGCTCTTTCGAACAGCAGCATCATCATCATCATACTCTGATCTTTCGAATAGCATCATTATCATCATCATACTCTGATCTTTCGATCAGTACGTCATCATCATCAGCAACAACCTGCAATCCACAACACGAAGATGAAAGTCTTCAGATCACTTTTGGACCTAAGTCCAGGGATGATAGAATCCTACCACTTTCACGGGGACCAAAATCTCCAAATACATTTTGAACCGAGGTTCAGGGATGATGCAATACCACCACATTCACGGGGTCCGAGACCTTTGGATACATTTTGAACTGAGGTTTAGGGATGATGCAATCCACCACTTTCACAGGGGCTAAGACCTCCGGATACATTTTGAATTGAGGTTCAGGGATGATGCAATCTGCCACTTTCACAGGGGCTGAGACCTCCGGATACATTTTGAACTAAAGTTCAGGGATGATGCAATCCACCACTATCACGGGGGCCGAGACCTCTGGATACATTTTGAGCCAAAGTTCAGGGATGATGCAATCCTACCACATTCACAGGGGCCAAGACCTTCGGATACATTTTGAACCAAAGTTCAGGGATGATGCAATCCTACCACATTCACGGGGGCCGAGACCTCCGGATACATTTTGAACTGAATTTCAGGGATGATGCAATCCCACCACATTCTTGAGGACCGAAGTCACTGGATCTATTATGGACAGATGTCCCAGGATGATACAATCCCTCTTCATTCTCGAGGACCAAGGTCACTGAATCACTTTAGGGCAGGTGCCCAGGGATGATACAATCCCACTACAACATCACTACTCCCCCTTTCGAGGAAGGTCCTTCTAAACCACACCAAGCTTGTTTCCAAAGTGTTCAAACTTTACTCGAGACAGAGGCTTTGTCAGCACATCAGCAACTTGTTCATCAGTACTCACATATTGGAGCTTTATGGCTCCCTTCTGCATCATATCTCAAATGTAGAAATACCTGATTTCTATGTGCTTCGATCTATCATGGAATATTGGGTTCTATGTCATCTTTATACAACTTTGATTGTCACATAGAATCACAGTAGTGTCCAACTCTAGGTTGAATAAACCTAACATCAGCTTCCGTAGCCATATGGCTTCACAACTAGCAGAGCAAGCTGCTATATATTATGCTTCGGCTGTGCTTAGAGAAACACTAGACTACTTTCTGGTAAACCATGAAATCATAGTAGATCCCAAACTATAACATCCACCTGATGTGCTTTTTCCGTCTGAGACACTTCCAGCCCAATCTGCATCTGTATAGCCATACAATCTATACTCATGGCTACCATCATAGTATAGACCAAAGTCTATCATCCCTTTGAGATATCTCATCACATGTTTTGCAGCTACTAGGTGAACCCGTCTTGGTTGAACAAGATATTGACTCAAGGTGTTCACAGCAAAACAAATGTCTGGTCTGGTATTTTTTAAGTACATCAACGACCCAATGATCTGTCTGTATTGAGTCACATCCACTAACTCTGATGAGTCATTAGCTAATAGCTTTAGGTTGGAGTCCATGGGTGTGGCCATGACTTTGCATTCCAACATATTGAATCTTTTAAATATCTCTACTGCATACTTTCCCTGGTTGAGAAAGATTCCTTCTGTACTTTGCCATACTTCTAGACCTAGGAAATAATGCATCAATCCGAGGTCTTTCATCTCAAATTATTTTTCTAGTTTCTTCTTGCTTTCCATAATCTATTTCTCATTCCCTGTCAAGAATAAGTCATCCACATATAACATCAGGATGACAAGTTCATCTTTTAAAACCTTAAGATAAAGTTTAGGATCATCTTTTCTCTTGGTGAAACCCATGCTTGACAGGAAACTGTCTATCCTTTCATACCAAGCTCGAGGAACTTGTTTTAGGCCATACAATGCCTTCTTCAACTTGCATACGTGAGTATGTCTATATTCAACTTCAAGTCCTTGTGGCTGTTCTATGTATACTTCTTCTTCTATCACACCATTCAGAAAGGTTGTTTTCACATCCATCTGGTGTAAGTCCCAATTCATTATGGATGCAAGTGCCATGATAGATCTAATTTAAGTATACCGTGCTACTGGGGAAAATATTTCTTCATAATCAATTCCCTCTTTCTGAGAGAAACCTCTGGCCACAAATCTTGCTTTATGTTTCTCGATACTTCCGTCAGCTATTTTGTATATCCATTTGGAGGATACTATACTCTTTCCTTCTAGTTTGGGAACTATATCCCATACATCATTCTTCATTATTGACTGGTATTCTTCAATCATTGCTTCTTTCCATTCTTTCTTATGTACTGCTTCTTCGTAGTTTGTAGGTTCTTAATCTACAAGATCACACATCAAGGCTACATAGTTGGAAAAGGTCTTAGGTTTCTTCCTTTCCCTTGTGGAGCCTTCAAGAGCTCCATATCTTTCTGCCTCTCGCATAATTTATCTTGTCCAAGCAGGCTTTCTCTTTCTTGATATCTCCATCATAGGGGGTTCTTGTGGTTTTGCCATGTCATGTTCTTCAGGAACTTCTTCTTCAAGGAGATATGTAGTTTCCTCATTTATGGGAGGTGTCTCTTCTTCATATACTTCTTCATGTTGGCACTTCCTGGATCTCTTGAGGGCTGCCTCTTCATCGAATGTCACATCTCGACTAATTTCCATGCGATGGAATCTAGGAATGTAAATTCTAAATGCTTTGGATACTTCACAATATCCAACAAATATCCCCTTCTTTCTGGAAGGATCTAACTTGGTTCTTTTCTCTTTTGGTATATGAATATATATTGGACAACCAAATATTTTGAGGTGACTTACCTCAGGCTTCTTTCCCGTGAACATCTCTTCTGGAGTCTTGAACCCAAGAGCACTGTGAGATATTCTATTCTGTACATACACAATAGTTCTTGCTGCTTATTCCCATAGATGCATTGGAAGATCTTGATCATATATCATTGTCTTCACTGCCTCCATGATGGTTCTGTTCTTTCTTTCCGTAACCCGATTCTGTTGCAGATTGTAGGGAGTAGTTAGTTCCCTCTTGATTCCAGTATCTTTGCAAAAAGCCTCAAACTCTTTTGAGGTATATTCTCCTCCATTGTCTGATCGGAGTCTCTTTATCTTCTTGTCTGAAAGATTCTCTATCAAGGTTTTGATCTCCTTGAATTTCTCAAACACTTCATTCGTTGCTTTCAAGAAGTATATCCAGGTATTTCTTGAATAGTCATCAATGAACGTGATATAATATTCAAATCCACTTAAGGATGTAGAAGACATTGGACCACATACATATGAATGAATCAATTCCAATGTACCTTTTGTTTTAGTTTCACTCTTTGAAAATGGATTCTTGATGTTCTTTCCCTTCGCACATCCTTTGCAAATGCCTTCATGCTTGATCTTCATATCTGGTAATCCCATCACTTCTTTGTTCACATGAGGTAGAGACTTGTAGTTGATGTGGGCAAGCCTTCTATGCCATAGTTCACTAGGGTCAGTGGACTCATGAACAAAGGTTGTTTCTGAGTGCCCTTTGAGTTTATACAGGCCTTCTTCTTCTTCTTCACCAATGATGATTGCATCTTCAATATTCTTTCCTTTGGGCCACATGAGTACTTGGCCATCTATGAAAGCAACTCTGAATCCTTTCTTATCTAAAGATGAGATATAAAGTAAGTTCTTCTTTAAACCAGGTACATATAATACATCTTTCATCTTTAGGGGATTACCTGAATCAAGTTTGTAGCTTGCTTCACCAACTCCTTTGATCGGATATTGATAGTCATCTCCTAGGGATACCTTGTGACGAGATCTCCTTTCTTTGAGTTTGGACAGAGTTTTATTTTGTCCTGTCATGTGCTTTGAAGTGCCACTATCAATCAACCAAGTGTCTTCTCCAGGTGTTATAGACCCAGAGAGTGCAGAGAATAGCACATACTCTTCTGCATCTTCTTCTCTTTCTTGCTTTCTTGGAGATCCTTCTCCTTCTTCTTCTTCTTCATCCTCATCTTCAGCTAGATGAGCATGATATCTTTTGTTGTTGTTGATCCTCTTCTTATATTCTTGCTTCTTCATAGGAAAATTCCTAGCAATGTGTCCTATCTTGTCACAATGGAAACACTGAAAACTAGAGTAGTCCTTATTTGCTAGACTTTCTCTTGATCTTCGGAACCTTCTGGGAGGTAGATGCTCTTTGTGGTTTCCCTTCTTGAAGATGGGTTGATTCCTTCTTCTTTTCTTGGTATGAGTGGCTAGAGCTTGATCATCCTCTTTTAGTAAGGATTCTATGTTTTCCACTCTAGTCTCTTTCTGAATGCAGTATTCCCATACTACTTCAAACATCATGCTTTCTTTTCTGGCACACATCATCTGGATGAAGGATTCCCAGGGTCTAGTAAGGCCATTAAGAGAAGTCATAACCAATTAATCTTCATCAAACTTATCTCCAACAGCTTCTAGTTGCTCTTTGATCTGAGAAACCTTTGTGAAGTAGTGTTGGATGGATTCTCCATGACTCGTCTTGGTACTCTTCAATTGAGCTCTTAGATTCATCTTCCTATTAATGTTTCTTCCCTCAAACATTCTGGAAAGAGCATCATACATTTCTTTTGGAGTCTTCTTGGATGACATTTGAGGAATCAAGTGATCCTTGATTGAGTTAGCAATAATCCTTTGTGCCCTAATCATATCCTTTCTGTGCTTCTCCTTTGCTTCAACTTCTTCAGGTTCTGAGACTTCTTCTTTGACATACTTATCAAGATCATTCTCTTGGAGAATGAGACCGATCCTGTATTTCCATGCTCGGAAATTCTCTATGCCTTCTAGCTTATCCTCAAGCTTAGTGCTTGGGGCCATCTTGTCAGAAAGTCACAAAAAATTGAAATTTTTTGGAATGAGAAACTGACCTTACCAGGAGATGCACTTGAATGAGGTGAGTTGACTGGTGTGCTTGGATTCTGGAGATTTCAATTCTTCACCTTTCAAATCAGACTTGCAAGATTCAGCTTCTGCAGTTTTCTGATTCAGCAGTTTTCTAGGATAGCTATCAAACTAGGGTTTGACTTTTTCGAAGACTCACACATCCAAAAGCTGTGATTCTAGGCTCAAAATATGCACTCTGGGAGGGAACAACTTTCCATGCAATCAGTTTTCTGAGACTCAAAAATTTTCCCGAAAACCCCAGTTTCTTCCGGGGAGAGAGAGAGAGCTATTTCATGTTATGAAAGCTGTCCTGTTTAGGTTAGCTCTGATACCATGTTAAATTTTCATATGCTAAGCTAGAACATCAGTATTTCATTTCATTTTCATAAAAAAAAGCATATAAATAGGATCACTAAAAGAAACAACATCACAAGAACAACACAGATTTATCCTGGGAAAACCCTAAAAGGAAAAATCCAGCAAAAGCTTCCTCAGTATAGATGCCCCAAAAAGGTAAAATATAAAACCAGCAAGGAGATCAAATCTTGATCCTCCTCCTTCTCTTCCTACTCTTCTCTTCTCCAGTAATGCGCTACACAAGTGAGAGTGTGTGTGTCCAAATGAGGAGCGGCACACCTCTATTTATATTCATCCGTTCACTTTAATTAACTCATCCGACATGTAGGCTCGAGTTAATCATCTAGGATCGAGTTACACATGTAGGCTCAAGTAACCACACTGGGGTGCTAATGACCCACCTTTACAATTAGAGGGGACTACCTCATGATTCTTATTAGTTCTTCCGATTAGAAGCATTGGGATACAAATTAATACAAGTGGTTCTCCTGATAGGACCCTTAGGGACAACAAAAGATACATATAGAATATTCTTCAAAGTTACAATATTTCAACACAACATACATTAAATCAATAAGTGTTGTGATACTTCGCATCATTCATAGATAAAAGGAAAACATAGAGATAGCATATTCATTCATCGCATATTCATCCTATAGAATACATAACTCACATTCACCACATCTCACATTACGCAAAAATGAGATATTACAACCCAGAGAGCAAAGAGCCATTGCAATTTACTTCATAAGAGAAAATATTCATAACGCCAATACCCGAAATAAACTGCAAAAGACAAAAAATAGTTCTCAGTCTATTGATTCTTCGCCAAAAGACTCATAGATCGATTAATTCTTCCTTGATTGATTCTCAATATTTACAATCCTAACTCTATTTATAGGCTCACTAGGCTGTTAAAAAATGGTCCACTTGACGAATCTCTAACTAATTTAACCAAAATGTCCTATTTTTTTTGTTTCTTCCTCCATTGTGGTTGACTTTTACCTTCATTGACATCCTTTCTATCGGTGGCACTACCGCACTTTGCGCGCTCCAACCCCTTGCCAACAAGTGTGTGTGTGTGTGTGTGTGTTCAAAACATATAAAACGAGTCCAAGTGGACATATCCATTCAATAAGTACATATAGAAATACAAAAATGGGATCATAATCCCTCATTATGCTACAAACTCCTAAAGAGAGGCCAAAGCCTCATCTACCTCTTTCGCTACTTCTTTATAACAAAGGACACATCTAGACACTTTCTGAAGCAATATCAACCATGCAGGGGGCACCCCCACTACATGCTCCTGCATCTCTATAGGAAGCCTATCCATCCGGATGGTAGGAATATCATGATTCAACCAAACCATTTTTCCTGCAAGTGTCCTAACCATGGAGTTAGCTCTGCCTGCCTTGGTTTGTCATACAAATATTCTAGGATGTCCATATGGAATTACTATTCCAATATTTGCATCATGAAATATGATTACAATTAGAATCTAATAATACATACGTGTACATATTTACCAACTAAAACTTATAAAAAATGAATATATCAAAAACTAAACATACCAATCTCTCCCCACTCCTTCGGGAGGAAGCACGAGTTTAGGATCTCCATGGAAATCTAACCGTGCATATGGAAACTGTTCGGTGGCAAGAATATGTCGATTCCACCACGCCTGAAATTTGTCATCATAAGAATCTAAGGTGTCTCCAAGGGCCCTTCCTCACCAAGACATCACCCCATCTGGTAAGTCTAGATTCACAAGGATTGGATATTGGGGGGGCCT
>LPNX011158981.1:507861-573263 GCA_001517045.1 Pseudotsuga menziesii | reverse complement strand
TTGGAGGCTTTTAGTGGGATTTTCAGGGAAATGTGGTAGGTAAATGGACGAATGAGTCATGAAATGGGGTAGATGAGGTAGTTAACCATTTTTGGGTGTTAACAGGGCCACTCTTGGGCTCAAGGATGGAACCTGCTCAAAGGATAATGTAGTTAGGATGCTAGCATAACCAAAAAAAAATTCTTTCCCATCTTGCAGTCAATAATTTGTTTCTTGATGTTTACTACGATACCAATGCACCAATCAAAAACCACATTTCACAAGCATTCTATACGAAGATGCATCTAGTTGCATGTGGCCAAATGTAATGTGTTATCACTCCAAGAAACTCCTCCAGGTTGTAGCTTGAGGATGCCTAGTAACTTAAAATGCTTTTAGGGTTTTCTGATATGGGTCAAGTTAGGTGACCTATATAACCTTCCACTCTCAAGACATGCATGAAACTCACTCAATTACAAGGCTTTTAGTTACAACTGTTCAGAAGTTGACAATAAGGCGCAGGGATGGATAACTCATCAAGCTGGTAGATTTACATACAAAACAGATGCATATAAATTGCTAAATCATGATAAGGATGGTACTTATAAATCAAATCACATTAACACACCAATAGGATGACAGCTATTAGTTATTAATCAACTTGAAAGTAACCTAAATACACATTCAGGCATAAGTACAGTAAAGATAGAGATGAAGGCTGAACAAATCATAACAAAAGAGCTTATATTCAAGAATGAGCAAAATGAGAAGCTGACAATAGTATAGGTTTATAAATCCTCGAAGTTGAACCTTTTTTATAAAATCAGTCTTAGGCTTTGTAGCCTTTTACAAAATATACAGATCCTAAAAACCTGGATCTGTTTTTTACAAAATAAACAAAAGTAATAGTTTTTGCAAATTAGGGTTTGAAACCCTACCTAACTACTTGTCTAACTAAAAATAAAGAATTTTTCCACTGAATGAACATTTAGATAACTGAAGTAATTGCTGGTGATTACTGCTACTGGTCCTCTTCCAGTTAAACCACTGATTTCCCTTTGACAGCTAGGGTTGGTGACCTTTGGCACTGTTATGTCATGGTAGATCTCACATAGACCCTTTTTTGATGCTTTCCTCAGCGCCTTTTATCTTTAGATTATGTCCCTGAGCCATCTGTAGTTTCCCAAAACCGGTCCTGTATGCCAAAACTTGCTTTTAAGCCTCTGTCCGCTTTCGATGGTTAAGAGGCTAGTCTATCGACACCGTTAGTTGTTGAAAGTGGCACTTTCAGTGGCTGATGAACATCCCCAGCATCCACCTAAGCCATCGAAAGCCCTGTTTTACAAAAATTATTAGGTTTTTCTCAAAAATGTCTTTTCAAGCCTGTTTTCTCAACTTGCCTCTTCTGCGGGCTTCGTGCTAGGAGTGTTAACAGCACCTTGGCTAGCTTCAGGAGGCTGGAGACTAACTACTGCTTCAGCTAGGGTTTGCTTTGGATTCCTTCAACTGCAGCCTTTGGAGGCTAACCATCCTATATAATCTAGTATTTTCTTTCAGGTACCTTGTGTTCAACCTTTTCAAGAAAATGTATCTTTCTCTCTGCTCCAGGTGGGACTTGTGCAGTAACTTGTTCCTGTTGGTCAGTGTCTCATTATTTCTCTTTCCAAGACCTCCATTTCATAAATATGCCTCAATAGCTTATTGATATTTTGACTTTTAGGCTTGTTAGAGAAATCCCTTTCTGTTGGTTCCTCTTGCTCCTATGGTGTGGGGGATGGCAATGCTTCAAACACTAGTACAATTTGTAGAGCTAGGGCTGCATCCTCTTCTTGCTCTTCCTCAGAATTTGAATAGGGTAGATTTAAGATATTCTCATGGTGTGCTTCTTCCTCCTAACCCTTCTCACTGAAGTCCAAGTTCCTTTTTTCCTTATTGGTCTTGGAAGAGAAGGGAGGCTATTATGTTACTACTGTTGGGGAAATGGCCCTCCTCTTTCTTCTCCCAATCCTTGGTGTACTGGACTTCTTGGCAGGAGACTTCCCTTTCTCTTCTGGCTGAAGGCCTGTCTCAAAGCCATTCCAGAATAGAAAATAAGGCCAAGACATATCTCTTCTCTTCAATAACTCCTGGACCAATAGCTGGATAAGACCATGGTGGGACAGCTTGCCAGCAATCTTGGATGGCTAGGATTTTACTTGATGTGCCATCTTCCCTAGAATTCTATGTAAAAAAAGGGGGAAATTGAGAGGGCTTTTACCTGTGAAGTGATTCATGAGCTTGAAATTGTAGATCATTGCTCTGTTATATCTCCCTTCACAGGTTAGGTAGACCACAATGGCCTTTAGTAGTTGTTGCCACTTCTCCTCTAGCCATGATGATGGCACACTTTTCTTCCACACTATTCCTCTATGCTCAGGCTTAAGGTAAGACCTGAACTCCACCTCTTTGGGTATGGTGGTATTGAACCATTTTTCTCCTGTTCAAGGGAGTTTGTCACCTCAGTGATTAGTGCTTCATCTATGTGAAACTCCTCTTTTCCTATGACTGCTTTTGAACCATCAAATGAGAGGGCAATTGCTTCATCCACTTGCTGATGGAATCCTTGTATATTTTCATAGAACTTGTAGTATCCAACGTCTTGGAAGAGTCTGCAGACCTATGGATGTGCTTCTAAGTAACTAATATCACCTAGCCCCTGCCTGAGGGTAGGTCCACTCGTCTTCATCTTGATGGGTGTCTCCCTAAGTACCTGCAAAACAGTTCTCAATTATGTATATAGTATGCTTATCAGGCTGCTCTTTCAGAGCTAGTTTTTCTAGTGGGGAAAAATGATAAGCTTGAAGATGAAATCAGATGGAGCCTCTTGGAACTGATTATGAGGTTTTTCCTGTCATTATGGAGGATGAGGTCATAAGATGATGGAAAAAGATGATCCTTTAGATATCCCTTCCCAAATAATCATAACCTACATTAGCCAGGGTATTTGATGGGCTTTATGATGATCTTTTGGATAGGTGGAAGGAGGCTGAGTGTTTCTAGTCAGATCAGTCCTTTGACAGTTTCCTAATGACCCTTTTTACTCATTTACCCACGTGCTTGTGCCAGTCCAGATCTTTTCGGTGGTTAATCACGCCCCCCACTAATCGTTTATCTTTCTAATGAGGTTGGATGTGACTATTTTGTAACTATTTTCTTACTTTTTGTTTTGGTGGTTAATAGCCTCCGGGATTTTGTCAGCTAGTCACCGAAAAGACGGCTTTTGGTGGATAATGAAGTGTTGTCTTTCCTGCTTAAGCCGCTGAAACTTTTACCCCGTCATCGTGATGAAATCCTACTTTCGGTAGATAATGGCTTTGCTGGAAAACCTGTTTAACTACTGAAAGTATGTCTTTTTGGTGGTTAATGAAATGCCCTAGATTTCGCCTAAACCACCAAAAGTACCTTTTACCCGATGCTTATCTTCCTTTCGGTGGTTAGTATATGCGTTGAATCTTTCTCTAAGCTACCGAAAGCGACCCTTTTCGGTGGCTAATGAGTCTTTTTAGCCTCGCCTAAGCCACTGAATGTACTTTTTCCAATGTTGCTCACTGCCTGCTTTCGACGGTTGAAATCCTTCTTGTTCCTCTCTCTAAGCTGCCGAAAGTGACCCTTTTCGGTGGCTAATAAGTCTTCTGGAGTCTTTCCTAAGCCACTGAAAGTGTCATTTTAACTCTGCTTGCTCGGCCCGCTTTCGGTGGTTCACTTTTACCCTGCATTCAACCGTTTAGCCACCAAAACATGGCTTTTTGGTGGCTAATGAGTTAATATAAGCCTCGCCTAAGCCACCGAAAGATATAACTTTTAAAATTTTCCACCAAATAAAAAACAACAGCTTTCAAATTTTCAGTCATACTCATATCTTTCATTACATGAATTCAATTCTTCATACTATCAAAATAAATTTATTTTGGGAGATAACATATGGATCCTACTTGGGGATGGGAACCTCCTAGTGAGGTCCCAAGAATCCCAGACCAAAATGCCTTTCCCTAAAAGCAATTAAATAACTTAACACTATCATCTATTGTTCTATTGGGCATGGAGTTTATTCTATAAGAAACAACATCCTATTATCTACTAATTTACAATAATAAGGCCTCAGAGCCTCAAATAAAGTAGAGTTTCAGAAAATGCCCATTCACTGGGCCATCAAATACCTCTTCCCCTTCCAGATTCTACAATTTGAAGTGTTATTCTTATGTACCTAGGCTATCACAAAAGGGCCAATCCATAAAGAATCAAATTTTCCATGTTTGCCCTTGTCCTGTCTGATGGTATCCCACTTGAGGATCCAATATCCAACCTAGAAGTTGTCTGCCTTTGCTCTTTTGTCAAACATGCCCTTTATCCTTTGTTGATGGGCTTCTAATTTTCCTATAACTTTTTCTCTGATTTGTTGTAACTCCACTAAGTCCATCATCCTCCTCACCATATCATTTGGTTCATTTTCCTCTTCCTGAAAGAATTTTTCCACTGGGAGAATGAGCTGAATAGGAAAAACGGCCTCAGAACCATAAACTAGCTTAAATGGAGAAGTACCTATAGATCTTTTGTCTATTACCCTATCAGCCCATAAAGCAAACTTAATCTTTGAATCCCAGCTTTTCTGATTTGTCTCCAGCAGTTTCCTAATGATCCTAACTAAGCTTTTGTTGGATGACTCAGCCAGGCCATTTCCTTCAAGATAATAGGATGTGGAATGCACCAGCTGAATGCCCATTGGCTCACACATTTTAACTAATTCCCCAGCTTTAAAATATGGTGCATTATCAGTTACCAACCTTACTGGGCAGCCAAACCTGCTAAAAATATTCTCATATAAAAATCTCATGATGACTTGATGAGTGGCATTCCTGGTGGGTACTGCCTCTATCCATTTGGTAAAGTAATCAGTGGCTACTAAGATCCATTTATGTTGTCCACTGGAAGATGGATTTATTTCACCTATGAAATCCATACCCCATTGCTGGAAAGGCCCATTCACCACAATAGGCCTAAGGGGCAAGGATTTGAGCTGCTGGTTCCCTATAAATATTTGGCATTGGTCACAAGCCCTTACAAAAGTGCATACATCAGCAAAAAGGACTGGCCAATAGTATCCTACCCTTAAGATCTTGTGGGCTGTAGTTTTCCAATAGTGGTGGCCCCCACATGTGTTGGAATGAAAGCGATGCATTACTTGTTCTGCTTCTTCTTTATCTAGACACCTTAGCAAAATTCCAGACTAGTATTTCCAGTACAGCAGTTTGTCAATTATGCAAAACTTAACAGATTTTAACTTAAGAGCTCATGCTTGGTTGGGAGTGAGATCGGGAGGAACTTCTAATTTTTGTAGAAATTGAATAATACCTGAGTACCAATCACATGAAGATAGGTTTTCAGCTACTGATGGAATGTCATTCTAATCTTGATCTACTTCTGCTACTACCACAATCTGCACTTTTGCTGATTTGACACATGTGAAGTTTATTCCCAATAGTTCACAGTTTTCTTTAGCCATGATTTTGGCCAGACCTAGTCCCTTCCCTAGCTTAGTGGGTTTCACCTCTATATCAAACTCAATTAGCTTGGAAATCCACTTGGCTCTCTTCCCGTCAATGTCAGGCTGAGTCAAAACATCCTTCACAGCAGCTGAAGGGACATATGCAAGGACCTTTGCATGAAGAACACAAATTGTAAAAGTTTTCAAAGATTTTGTGAGAGAATAAGCTTGCTTTTTCAATTGGATCATACTTCATCTCAGCATCTCTCAAGGTTTTGCTGAAGAATTCAATTGGATAATCAAGACCCTCATCATTTTTCTATAGTAGTACAGATGCCACTGTGTCATAGGATGTGAAAGAGAAAATGTAAAAATTCTTGGTGTAGTCAGGACTAATCAGGGTTGGGGCCTCCATGATAGCCTTTTTAATGTCTTCAAAAGAGTTTCTTACCTGGTCAGTCCATTTTATTTCTGCATCTTTTTTCAGCATGACTGTTATGTGCTTTACCAACTTGGAGAAATTAGGGATGAACCTCCTGACAAATTTTATCTTGCCTAAAAAGGGATGAATGTCCCTTTTTGACCTTGGTATTCACAGCTTCTAGATTGCTTCCACCCTTACCAGATCAATCTTCACACCTTCAGCTGAGACTATGTGTCCCAGGATTTTTCCTTCACCGAGTGCAAACTGGTATTTCTTAGGGTGGAGTGATATTCCATACCTTCTGCACTTCAGAAATACCTTCCTAAAATGCTGCAAGTGGTCATGATGGCTGTGAGAGTAAACTGTTAGGTCATCCAAATATATGAGCACAAATTTATCTTTCAACCCTACAAAAGCTATGTCCATGGCTCTCTAAAAAGTAACCCCAACATTTATTAGCCCAAATGGCATTTTAGTATACATGAAGGTGCCCCAGGGGGTGGTAAAGGCAGTCTTCTCTTGGTGATCAGGGTGCAATGCAACTTGGTTGTATCCAGAGAATCCATCTAGGAAGGACATAACACTATCCCCTGAGACTTTCTGCAGCAGGTGTTCCATCTTTGGCAGTGGATAGTTTTCTTTCTTGGAACACTTGTTCAGGTTTCTAAAATCCACACACAACCTGATTTCCCCATTCTTCTTTCTTACCACTACTAGGTTTGCAATCCACTTGGAATACCTGAGGGGGATTATGATATTGGCTTTGAGGAGCTTATGGATTTCTTTTTCAATTATTGGCAATAGGAGAGGACTGATGGATTTTATCTTCTGATTGAAAGGGATGGTGTCCTTCTCCGAAGTAATTCGGTGCTGGATGATATTGGTGTCATAGGTTTTTTTTTCATTGTACTCCCAGGAAAAGATATCAGTAAAATATTTTATCAGGCTGCAAAACATTAACCTATGATCAGTAGTCAATTCAGTGGACAGATTTATCAATTTTGGATGGATTTGGCTACTTGTGTTTTGCTCTTGGACAGCAGGATCTAACTCCTTTTTGGTAGGATTGAAAGGGATGTCATTGTGATCAAACATCTCTTCCAGTGGTACTAGGCTTAGAGGTATGTAGTTGTTGGGTAATTGGAAAATGTTCTAATCAACCATTTTATCTTTCAACTTGAGCTACTTGGATTCCTCCATGTCTAGGTTTTCCTGGTCTATGTGCATATTAGAGAATTCATCTACTAGTTGAAGGAATTTACTAAGCTCATAATCATTTTCAAACACCTTCCAAAATTTGACATTATCTGGCAGGGTAGGTTTGTACTTAACCTGAACATCATAGCTAAGCTTAGGAGGTAAAGGAGGTATAAACAGACTTACAGAGACAGCCAGGGAATCAGCCAGGTTATTCAAAGTCATAGGTATATATGACAGTTCAAAAAACATAAAGGAGTCTCTGAGTTTCCATAACTCGTCCCTGTAGGCCTTTAGTCTGATGTTTTTTGTCTAAAAAAGTGTTGTTGACCTATTGTATAATGAGGTCTGCATCTCCAAAAATCCTCATGCACATGATCCCCATCTCCTTGGCAGCTTTAACTCCTAGCAGCAAGGCTTCATATTTTTTTATATTGTTAGTGGTTTCAAAATCAAGCTTGTAAGATAGATGAATGTTTTCCTTGCATGGGGAGATCAATACTACACCTGCACCTGCTGAGATCTAAGTGCTAGCCCCATAAAAATACATGCTCCAGACTGCCACGGTCACTTCTTCTGGATGCTAACAAGTGGGCTTAGTGAGCTGGACTGGTGTTTGTTGAGAATCATCTATTTGTAGAATGCATGACCCAAAATTAGTGTTCGTTGCATAGATCAGGTGATTCACTGAATTGATCTCCTTGATTATGATGTAGGCCAGCTGATTTTCCCGGTATAGCCTCTTATTCTCTCCTCCAAACATGGGGATGGTGGCATATGTAAGATCCATCTGAAGGGTGCCACCTAGTCTTTTTCTCCATGGTCGAGACAGCAAGAGACCAAATTTTGGAGGGATATTGGCCACTACAATGTCCATCATGATTCTTTTTGAAGGTAGCTGAGTTAGGTTCATAACAAGGTCTTTGATGAGGCCCAAGCACTTGACCTTCCTAGAGTCAAAGGATAATAAATAATGGTAGGGATCTGTGATTCTGAGACCAAGCTCATCCATCACAGCATTTGGCATTAGGTTATGAGAGGCTCCTGAATCTAGCAGACAGTTATGGAGGATTTTAGCATGGATATTCAAGGATATGTAGAAAGGTGGGCATGATTCCTTTAGGTCTTCGATCATGGGGACTAGGGTTACAACAGGATTGTCATCTTGTAGGTTCACAAAGTCAGTGTCAATATTCACCTTTTCTTGAAGGGAATTCAGAATGGAAGACTTGAATGCATCATTTTTAATTAGCTCAATTAATGGAAAAGGGATCTTCAATTTTTGGATTTCTGACTCGAGGTTGAAAGAATAATGCAGCCTATCTAGAAACCTCAGCTCATGCACTGGAGATTTGATTTGGATATGATCAGGAATGGATGAAGGTGCTGGTTTCTGCAATGCTTTGGATATGACAGCCACATTCTTTGGTAAAACAATAACCTTTTTACCTGGTGCAGCAGGCTATTTGACAGGAACAACATTCTTCTTGAGAGGAGCAACCAGCCTAGACCTTATATTGTACCCTCCCTGACCATCACCTTGATATACAGCTTCTTCAGTGATCTACTCATTAATTAGGGCTTCCTCATATTCTGCCTATGTTAGAAAAGAACAGTCCACCTCATCCTCAATGCAATGGATGTTGTCTTCAGCTTCTCCTTCTTCTTCAATGAATTCTAGCTCTTCTTCTAATACAACATTATGAAATGGAGCTATTATTCTCTGATCTTCCCCTTGATTCCTTTCCCTTCTGATAATTTGAACTGGGGGGTTTCCTCTTCTATAAGGGACAAAATTAGGGTTCCATGTTGCAAAGTCACCTGACCCTTTACCCCTCACAGGTATCTGTCCTTGGTCCTTCAGTTTAGACATTTCAGCAGTAAGGTTATATAATAGTTTGGTCATTTTGTCGATCTTGTTTTCTGATGAAGAAGCCCCTATAGGGTCTGCTGATAGCTTCTTCCTGTCTATCTTTCCTTTGACCTTTTGAGATGCCAAAATGTTTGATTCTACCTCTAGGGAAGCATCCTACATGAGTGATAAGGAGGCATACCTCCTTTCTCTGAGAAGTAGGCAGAAATCAAAGTCAAAGGAATTTTCATAAGTTATCCTAGCTGAGGTATCAGTGGGATTGATTTTAGTGGAGATCTTGCTGTATATATTGTTGAACCTCTTGGTAAAGTTGGAGACAGACTCCCCATTTTCTCTTTTCAGGTTGTTGAACTCTGTGATATAGTAGAGGTGGTCTCTCCTCTCTCCCAAATGCTTTAGAAATATTTCATCTAGGGCCTCAATGCCTGCCACTGATCTAGCAGGAAGTTCCTTAAACCATTTCCTAGCCTGGCCATCTAGGCTTTGCACAAAAACCCTAGTCCATAGATCTTCTTGCTCTATGCTAATGTTCTCAACATAGCTATAAAATGCCTCTAGATGTTCTTTAGCTATGAAATCCCCTTCTCCTATGAACTTAGGCATATACTTGAGGTAATCTCCAGTAGGCATGGCAGAGAGGGGATTTGGAAAATTTAGGGGGGCATACCTAGCTACCAGGATGCTTTCCATTTTGGTCAATTGAGGGGCAGCCATTTTGGAAATGGGTATGGATAGTGTTGAGGAAGGAAACACTGATGAAGGAACTTGTTGAGAAGGTGGTGGTGGTATACTTATCCCAGTGAAGTCACCAGGGATTGGATCTTCACAAGTAGTAGTGCTTGAATATGCCCAAACCCTAGAATATTTTGATGTATTTATAAATTCCTAAGAATTAAGTGTTTCAGCAGAAGAAATAATAGCAGAAACATTTCTTGAAATACCTGATGTAGATTCCTGTGCAGCACTGCTGGTTTGTCTTAGTAAAGCCCTCACTCTTCTCAAAATTTCTTCTCGGTCTGAAACCGGTGTTGCAAGTGGCCCTGTAGGGTTTGATCTGGTACTTTATCTTCTTGAAGCCACCTTATTTCAATGGAGTTTCTAGATAGATGATTACAACTAGAATAGTGTCCAAGCTTTGTCTATCATCAAAGCATGGATCTATGTCGTCTCCCAGGGAAGTTGAGCTTTAGTCTCCTCTCCCCAGCAACGACGCCAATTTGTTATTACTTCAGGAAAATCCTCTAGGTTGTAGCTCGAGGATGCTTGGTAACTTAAAATGTTTTCAGGGTTTGCTGATATGGATCAAGTCAGGTGACCTGTCACGTCCCCAAGCCTCTGACTGGCAAGAAGACATGAACTCCATGGCTTGAACCATCCAGGCTAACTGCCCATGAACATGAAAATCCACAAGAATTGCCAAAACAAAATGTTGTCGGGAATGCATTATGGTAAAACATGCACAAATTCCATTGTATAACACACACAGATGCATTCATTTAACATACACAGCGGAAGCATCATACATTTAAGCCAGCATTCATTCATCATGTTCATTTCATTTTCATTAACAGTAAATATAGAATTGCAGAGGTAAAATGCACAAGATCACTTATCTTATGAAAGCTTTTCTCCACAACCAGCTACGTCGCTGCAACGTTCCACCCAACCATAGGCCAGCGTGCTCCTTAATCTCTCAGCAACACTGCCACCCCCGAGATGGGCATGATTCTCCAAGGAATAAGGGAACTAGCAGGCTTACACATAGCCAGGGATGTACAAAACACACAGCCAAGCCAACAGAGTTGGGTTTATCAGGCCATTAAGGAGTTGGAGAAGGTATATTTCTAAGCTGGTGAGCTCATTACAGAGCAAAGGACACCTACACCAGAACTAGCCTGACCTCTAAGACACCCATCCACACCCAACACAAGGAATCAGTCCCTTCTCTGCTACACAGTCCCTCAGGCCCTACATTCCCTTCCAGTGCTATTCAGGGGTGATGGAGAAGAAGGCCAGCCCTCTAGCTCTGTCTGTGTGGTTCCAGCCACCAGGTTTATCAAGCAACTAAGCCAACATCAATGCTCCTCTCACAGTCCGAAGACCAACCATTGCACACAAGCAACTAAGTCATCTATCACAGCCTAAACAAGAAAACGAATTCCTGAGTCATTCTTGGCCCTATCGTGGCCAAAATGACTCTCACTCGAATTTACAACAGCCCCCAAACATAACAGTAAATACATTCACAACATGGGGAAAACTACAGCCCTGAATCTATCAGTGAGCACAACTCACAGCAGGGAAAAACGACCGAAATAGTCAGTAAGATAGCCAAAAACGTGAATGGCCCTTCACAGTCAGTCGTGGATGCAAGAGCATGGCTCCCAGCTCACCATGTGCGCCCAAAATAGAAGAATACCTGTGCATGGGTAAACAATCCGACCCAGCAAGGAAAGGAACAAACAATGGAGGCCCTGCGTGAGGAAAAACAACTCCGTTTTTGTCTGTGGATGCACACAAAACAGGAAGGACGCGAATTTGCAGTTTGTGGGTGTTTAGCAAACTCGTGGAGCCAAGGAAATGTCTATGTGAGACCAAAAATGCCAAGAACCTGTGAGTGAGGATGAACAGCAATGGGGAGGACACGAATTGCAAGTCCTGAGCGTTTTTGCAACTCGTGGGGAGGAAGAAGAGTCTGCCTAAAGGATGAGGACGAATTGAATGAAGGGCATAGGCTAGGACTGACAGTCCTGCCACCCCACACCCCAAAACAATAACTTCCATAACTCCTCCCAGCTGCCAACAGAAATTATTAACTGAAGTGGTTGGAATAAGACAAAGGAAGAAGACACATGGGTTTTTCCCTAAATGGCCCAAGGTTTAACAAATTTCCCCCACACCTTATCCTTGAGAAAATCATGCCCCATTCAATTTAGTTTCCGCGACCGTAGCTGGTTGTGTTTATTTAATTATTTATAGATGCATATTTACATGATGACCATCATAATATATGCCGCATGCCCCGATATACCATCGGTGACAATTTAAATCCAAAATCTAGCATTACCGATCAATGGTGGGGCCTTGGCCTTTAGCTCCGCACCATGATCATTACAATATATATATACATCATATACATCTAATGCAACAGGGTCAAAACCGGAACATTACATTCCCCTCCCCCTTCAATAGCACTGTCCTCAGTGCTTACAAAATTGAACAAAATGCTACACTGGCATTGCCTCAGTGTTCCGCAGAATTGAACAAAAATGGATGTGCCAATCGCATGGCATCCTCCAGCCCCCATGTAGCCTCTTCAGGTCCGAAGTGCTCCCATTGCACCTTTACCTGACCTATGGCTCGGTTCCGGAGCATTGTGACCTTCCTGTCGAGGATGCGCATTGGCTCGATTCGGAACTCTCCCTCGGGTTCCACCTGAATCACATCCCAATTTATCACATGGTTAGGATCATGTACATATTTCTTAAGCAAACAAACATGAAAAACATTATGAGCTCTAGTGCTAGTAGGCAATGCAATTCTATATGCAACTGGCCCTATTCTTTCAAGCACTTCAAACGGCCCACAATATCTAGGTGATAACTTGGCACAACTTCCAAGCTTCAAGGAACTCTTCCTTGCCCTCACTCTGAGGTAAACATGATCCCCAACACTGAACTCTCTGTTCACCCTATGCTTATCTGCATAGCTTTTCTGCCTGTCCTGTGCTGCTTTCAGCTTCTGCCTGATATTTACAACCTCTTGCTCCATTTCCTTGAGCAATTCTAGCCCAAGCACAATCTTGTTCATTGGATTATCCCAAGTCACTGGTGTCCTACACCTTCTCCCATACAAATCTTCATACGGACTCATCCCCAAGGATGCTTGATGTCCATTGTTATAAGCAAACTCTACCAAGTGCAAGTAATCTTCCCACTTGGTTGGTTTGTCCATCACATACATGCAAAGCATATCTTCAAGCACCTGATTAACTCTCTCGGTCTGACCATCTGTCTGAGGATGGTATGCAGTGCTGAAGTTTAGCTTTGTACCCAAATCTGCAAACAACCCCTTCCAAAATTTGGAAGTGAACTTGACATCTCTGTCAGATACTATTGCCTTCAGCAATCCATGCAACTTGAATATCTCCTTCATGAAGATCTTAGCAATGTCGCCAGTCTCATACGTAGACTTAACCGGAATAAAATGTGCTGCCTTTGTCAACTTGTCTACCACAACCATGATGGAATCATGTTGTCTCCAAGTCATTGGAAATCCTGTAATAAAATCCATGGAAATAACTTCCCATTTCCATTCTGGAACTGGCAAAGGCTGCAACAAACCTGCCGGATGTTGATGCTCAACCTTTACCTGTTGAAATTTCATACACCTTGAAATGTATTCAGCCATATCCTTTTTCATTCCTGGCCAGAAGTACTGCTTTCTAGCTGTAGCGATCGTCTTCTGATATCCTGGATGTCCCGAATACGGAGCTTGATGGATTTCATCCATAACAATTCTCCTCAAATTTGCTACATCCGGAATATAAATTCTACCTTTATAAGTGAGAAGTCCATCTTCGTCCAATTTATATCCCTCATACCTCTTCTCAAGACTTTGCTGCTGCAATTTGTCTTTCACCTGCTCATACAATCCATCCCCAGCAACATGATTAACAATCTGCTGCCTCAAATCTGATTGGCAAATACTAAGAGATGCCACATGCATTTCTTGCATTTTCCTGCTGAGCGCATCAGCTACCTTATTCTCTTTTCCCTTTATGTGCTTGATTTCAAAATCAAACTCACATAAAAATTCCAACCATCTTGCTTGCCGAGCATTCAAAGTAGGCTGATCATACAGATAGTTTAGACCACAATGGTCTGTTCTAAGCTCAAATCTCCTACCCATCAAGTAATGTCTCCACATCTTGAGAGCATGTACTATGGCTGCAAGCTCTAGATCATGAGTGGCATAGCTCTTCTCATGCTCCTTCAACTTTCTTGACTCATAGCATATCACATGGTTGTCCTACATAAGGACTCCTCCAAGCCCTTGTCCGCATGCATCTGTACACACCACAAAATCTTTCTCTGGATCTACAACTTTCAATATTGGTGCACTGGTGAGAAGGTTCTTCAACCACTGGAAGCTTTCTTCACACCTCAATGTCCATTTGAACTTCATCCCCTTCTTCTGCAAAGAAGTGATAGCATGTGCAACTTTGGAGAATCCCTCAATGAATCTCCTATAGTATCCTGCAAGTCCCATGAAAGACCTTACATCTGTCACATTTCTAGGAGTAGGCCAATTCGTAATGGCTTCTATCTTTTCAGGGTCCACAGATATACCCTCCTCTGAGATAATGTGACCCAAGTACTGAATTATATCTCTAGAGAAGTCACACTTGCTCAGTTTTGCATACAACTGATGCTCCCTGAGCAAATTCAATGTCAATATCAAATGCTCTTCATGCTCTTCCTCATTCTTAGAATAAACAAGAATGTCATCAAGAAAAACAAGAACAAACTTGTCCAAATACTTACTGAAGACACTATTCATAAGGCACATAAATGTAGCTGGCGCATTTGTGAGACCAAATGGTACCACTACAAACTCATAGTGTCCATACCTTGTCCTAAAGGCGGTCTTATGAATGTCTTCATACTTGATCCTCACCTGATGGTAACCAGACCTCAAGTCAATCTTGGAAAATACCTTTTCTCCTCTCATTTGATCAAAGAGGTCATCAATCCTAGGAAAAGGATATTTATTCTTCACAGTGACCTTGTTCAACTGTCGGTAATCAATACATAACCTGAGTGTACCATATTTCTTCTTTACAAACAGAACCGGTGCTCCCTAAGGAGACACACTCGGGTGAATGTACTTCTTTTCCAACAACTCTTGCAGTTGCATCTTTATCTCTAGCATCTCCGGTATACTCATCCTGTAGGGTGCCTTGGACACGGGTCCTGCTCCTGGCACAATTTCAATCATGAAATCGATGTCCCTCTTTGGAGGAAGCCCTGGAATCTCATCAGGAAACACATCCCTGAATTCCTGTAACACCTGATAGTCCTCCAACCTAAGAGTTTCATCTCTCGTTTCCTCCAAAATCTGAGCTACATACAACTGGAAACCCTTCCTATAGAACTTCTTTAACAGCATTGCTGAAACCTGCCGTACTGAAATCACCTTTGGAATGCCTTTCACAACTACTAGGTTCCCTTCTTCATTCAGGCATTCAAAAGTCTTATTGTAGCAATCAAGCTTCACCCTATGAGCTTCTAACCAATCCATTCCAATGAGAACATCATAGGAACCAAGCGGTAGAACATTCAGATCTACACAAGTGACCAATCCATTCATGACCAATGGACATTTCTCTACCACTTCACTGACCTTCCTCTTAGTTCCAGTGGCTAGCTGAACTAACCAAGACTTCCTATGCTTTACCTTCTTAAAAGCACAAATATCCACTACTCTAGGAGTAATGTAACTGTGAGTAGAACCAGGGTCAATCAAAATAGAAACATATTGCTCAGTAATCTTACCTGCTACTTCAACCACAGCTGACTGGTGATCTGCTTGGCGGTCCTCCAGTGTTGCATAGATCCTGGGAACTTCCCTTGCTACTTGACCCACTGTTTTTGCTTCTTGAACATTATAAGCTGGCCTTGCACTCTCATTCTCAAGTGGAAAATTCCTGTGCATGTGGGGTCCTCCACATTTCCAACATTGAAGCGGTCCTCTATTCTGTTGTGGATCTTTAGGCTTTTCTCCAGTCACTCCAACTGGCTTACTCGTAGCTTGGGATGGATGCTTCTGCTAATTCCTGAAATTAGAAGGTTTGAAACCTTTCTTCCTTTGGTAAAACTTCTCATTCTTCTTGTCCTTCCATGCCTTATGGTAATCAGGTTTACCCTTGCTTTGCTCATAGCAATACTTAGCCTTTCTTATTGCTTCTTCAAGAGTTCTAGGCTCATAAAACTCAATCCTATCTTTGTAAGACTGAGGTAATCCACTCAGAAAGAGCTGAACCTTTACTTTTTCATCTCTGATGTACCGGACATACCTCAACAACTCCAAAAACTTATTTGCATATTCTTCCATGGTCTGTTGTCCCAATCTTAGCTCATGGAACTCCTTGATCTTGTCATCATAATACCTGTCAGATAGGTGTTTCTGCTTGAAATACTTCTTGAACTATTTCCACTTCAGTCTCCTTTCACTGATCCTATTCACTTGCTTGAAGTGTTCCCACCAAATGGATGCTCTCCCATTCATATTGAATATGGAAACTCTTGCCTTCATGTTTCCTGAATAATCATGCACTTGAAAGTACTTCTTTATACCAAGAAGCCAAGCTTCAGCCTCTTGTCCAGTCTTTACCTCACCATCAAACGTAGGAGGTTTAGCTTTCTTGAATTCATCTCGAGTGCGATCCCTATGGTGTCTCTTTCTTTTTCTTTTATGAGAAGAAAAGCTTGAATCCCCATTGGATTCTTTAGAATCAGACGTTCCACTAGAAGTTCTTCTCCTTCTCCTAGTACTGCTCTTACTGCCTTCTGGCCTCGCTGTACCTCATCCAGAGTCTATCTTCTTGTGCAAGTCTGTCAAACTCTGCAACATTGCAGCGTTCAACTGATGCTGCTCTTCCTGGGCTTTGATCAAGCTTCTCATGGTAGCTACAACATCTGACGGGGTCTCTTGGAATCTCCTTCCATTTGACTCAATGTCATCAATCCTATTACGGACATTTTCTCCCATGGCATCTCAGGCATGCTCATCAGAATCCCGAGCATCATACCCGTCATGGGTTCTCATACTGAACCACCTCTAGTTTATTAACTACACTACCTGGAATACTTCCCTGGAAGGTGACTATGACTCTGCAGACGTGTTAATGACAACACAATTGTTAGATGCATAACATTAATATAAATCATAATCATTTGCCTTTTCTAGAAATAATCATAAAATTACAAATGCCCAAACACACAAAATTTCCTTCATCCAAGAACATCTATTAGATCGCTGCCTCTTTTCTCATTTTATCTCCTGAAAATTCTCTGTAAAACAGCTCAAAATTTCACTGAGAAACAGTCAAAATCTGCTGGAAAAATTCCACCGAAAACGCAAATTTTCCCTGTGCAGAATCGGCTGTCGGCTGTCTTTCTGATCGGCTGTCGGAAGCCTTTGTGATTCGGGTGGTTTAGTCATTTAGGCAGCCGCAACGGCAGCTCTCGAAAGCTCCAATCCTTCTGCAACGGTGGCTCTCGGCGTCAACTGTCATTCCACATCGGAAGTCGGATGACTTTGTCTTCCGCTGAATCGGATCCCGGTCCATTCTTCCTTCCGCTGAATTGGCTCCCGGACCATTCTTCCTTCCGCCGAATCAGCTCCCGGATCATTCTTTCTTCCGCTGAATCGGCTCCCGGATCATTCTCCCTTCCGCCGAATCGGCTCCTCTTCCATTCTTCCTTCCGCCGAATCGGCTCCTGGAACACTTTCTCTTCCAATCTGGCACTTAAAACAGATTGCACGTCGGACGTCGGCAGACTCTCAACATCGGAAGCCAAATGAATTTGGCTTCCACAACGGCAGCTCTCAAAAGTCCGAATCCTTCCGATTTGGCACTTACATCGGACGTTGGCGAACTTTCAAATCGGAAGTCGGAGCATTCTCTCTTCCGATTTCCCAACACTTCAACACTTAGCCAAATTTTTGAACTTTTCTGTGGCATCGGCGGTCGGATGACTTTCACTTCGGATGCGGGTTCTCTTTGCCGTCCGCAACAGCGAAGGGGAAGATCGTTGTCTCTCCTGCAACAGTGGAGGTTAACTCCATGAACCATTTTGACACGTCGGCAATCGGAGGGATCTCCCATCGGAAGACTTGATGGTTTGGTCTTCCGCAACGGCGGACGAGAACTTTGCGGAACCTTCCGCAATGGCAGACGGGAACTTCACGAAACCTTCCGCAATGGCGGACAGGAACTTCTCCAGTTCTTTCGACTGTTCACACTTAAACAGAAATTTCCAAATTTCAAATTTTTTTATAGTCTTCCACTGGTTCGGCTGGGCAGAATGAGATACGCCCCTGCCAGTTGTTTCTCCTTGGCCCATAGAGGCCCATTACTGCAACTCAGAGCTTTGATACCATGCTGTCACGTCCCCAAGCCTCCGACCGGCAAGAAGACGCGAAATCCATGGCTTGAACCATCCAGGCTAACTGCCCATGAACATGAAAATCCACAAGAATTGCCAAAACAGAATGCTGCCGGGAATGCATTATGGTAAAACATGCACAAATGCCATTGTATAACACACACACAGATGCATTCATTTAACATACACAGCGGAAACATCATACATTTAAGCCAGCATTCATTCATCATGTTCATTTCATTTTCATTAACAGTAAATATAGAATTGCAGAGGTAAAATGCACAAGATCACTTATCTTATGAAATCTTTTCTCCACAACCAGCTACGTCGCTGCAACGTTCCACCCAACCATAGGCCAGCGTGCTCCTTAATCTCTCAGCAACGCTGCCACCCCCGAGCTGGGCATGATTCTCCAAGGAATAAGGGAACTGGCAGGCTTACACATAGCCAGGGATGTACAAAACACACAGCCAAGCCAACAGAGTTGGGTTTATCAGGCCATTAAGGAGTTGGAGAAGGCAGATTGCTAAGTTGGTGAGCTCATTATAGAGCCAAGGACACCTACACCAAAACTAGCCTGACCTCTAAGACACCCATCCACACCCAATACAAGGAATCAGTCCCTTCTCTGCTACACAGTCCCTCAGGCCTTGCATTCCCTTCCAGTGCTATTCAGGGGTGATGGAGAAGAAGGCCAACCCTCTAGCTCTGTCTGTGTGGTTCCAGCCACCAGGTTTATCAAGCAACTAAGCCAACATCCCTGCTCCTCTCACAGTCCGAAGACCAACCATTGCACACAAGCAACTAAGTCAGCTGTCACAGCCTAAACAAGAAAACGAATTCCTGAGTCATTCTTGGCCCTATCGTGGCCAAAATGACTCTCACTCGAATTTACAACAGCCCCCAAATGTAACAGTAAATACATTCACAACATGGGGAAAACTATAGCCCCGAATCTATCAGTGAGCACAACTCACAGCAGGGAAAAACGACCCAAATAGTCTGTGAGACAGCAAAAAACGTGAATGGCCCTTCACAGTCAGTCGTGGATGCAAGAGCACGGCTCCCAGCTCGCCATGTGCGCCCAAAACAGAAGAATACCTGTGCGTGGGTAAACAATCTGACCCAGCAAGGAAAGGAACAAACAATGGAGGCCCTGCATGAGGAAAAACAGCTCTGTTTTTGTCCGTGGATGCACACACAACAGGAAGGACGTGAATTTGCAGTTCGTGGGTGTTCAGCAAACTCGTGGAGCCAAGGAAATGTCTGCGTGAGACCAAAAACGCCAAGAACCTGTGTGTGAGGATGAACGGCAATGGGGAGGACGCGAATTGCAAGTCCTGAGCGTTTTTGCAACTCATGGGGAGGAAGAAGAGTCTGCCTGAAGGATGAGGATGAATTGAATGAAGGGCATAGGCTAGGACTGATAGTCTTGCCACCCCACACGCCAAAACAATAACTTCCATAACTCCTCCCAGCTACCAACAGAAATTATTAATTGAAGTGGTTGGAATAAGACAAAGGAAGAAGACACATGGGTTTTTCCCTAAATGGCCCAAGGTTTAACAAATTTCCCCCACACCTTATCCTTGAGAAAATCATGCCCCATTCGATTTAGTTGCCGCGACCGTAGCTGGTTGTGTTTATTTAATTATTTATAGATGCATATTTACATGATGACCATCATAATATATGCCGCATGTCCCGATATACCATCGGTGACAATTTAAATCCAAAATCTAGCATTACCGATCAATGGTGGGGCCTTGGCCTTTAGCTCCGCACCATGATCATTACAATATATATATACATCATATACATCTAATGCAACGGGGTCAAAACCAGGACATTACATGACCTATATAACCTTCCACTCTCAATACATGCATGAAACTCACTCAATTACAAGGCTTTTAGTTACAACTGTTTAAAAGTTGACAATAAGGTGCACAGATGGAGAACTCATCAAGCTGGTAGATTTGCATACAAAATAGATGCATATAAATGGCTAAATCATGACAAGGATGGTGCTTATAAATCAAATCACATTAACACACCAATAGGATGATAGCTATTAGTTATTAATTAACTTGAAAGTAACCTAAATACACATTCAGGCATAAGTACAGTAAAGATAGAGATGAAGGCTAAACAAATCATAACAAAAGAGCTTATATTAAAGAATGAGCAAAATGAGAATCTGACAATAGTATAGGTTTATAAATCCTCGAAGTTGAACCTTTTTTATAAAATCGGTCTTAGGCTTTGTAGCCTTTTACAAAATATACAGATCCTAAAAACCTAGATCTGTTTTTTACAAAATAAACAAAAGTAATAGTTTTTGCAAATTAGGGTTTGAAACCCTACCTAACTACTTGTTTAACTAAAAATGAAGAATTTTTCCACTGACTCCATTTAAATAACTAAAGTAATTGCTGGTGATTACTGCTACTGGTCCTCTTCCAGTTAAACCATTGATTTCCCTTTGACAGTTAGGGTTGGTGACCTTTAGCGTTGTTATGTCATGGTAGATCTCACATAGACCCTTTTATGATGCTTTCCTCAGCGCCTTTTATCTTTAGATTACATCCCTGAGCCATCTGTAGTTTCCCAAAACCAATCATGTACGCCAAAACATGCTTTTAAGCCTATGTTTGCTTTCGGTGGTTAATAGGCCAGTCTATCGGCACTGCTAGCTACCGAAAGTGGTGCTTTTGGTGGCTAATGAACTGCCCTAGTGTCCGCCTAAGCCACCGAAAGCCCTGTTTTACAAAAATTATTAGATTTTTCTCAAAAATGTCTTTTCAGGCCTGTTTTCTTAGCTTTCCTCTTCTGCAGGCTTCGTGCTAGGAGTGTTAACAGCGCCTTGGCTAGCTTCAAAAGGATGGAGACTAACTGCTGCTTCAGTTAGGGTTTCTAAGGTGAGGTGGCTGCTAGGGTTTGCTTTGGCTTCCTTCAGCTGTAGCCTTTGGAGCCTAACCATCCTATATAATCTAGTATTGTCCTTCAGGTACCTTGTGTTCAGCCTTTTCAAGAAAATGTATCTTTCTCTCTGATCCAGGTAAGACTTGTGCAGTAACTTGTTCCTGCTGGTCAGTGTCTCATTATTTCTCTTTATTTCTCTTTCCAAGACCTCCATTTCATAAATCTACCTCAGTAGTTGATTAATATTTTGACTTTTAGGCTTGCTGGAGGAAGCCCTTTCTATTGGTTCCTCTTGCTCCTATGGTGTGGGGGATGGCAATGCTTCAGACACTGGTACAATTTGCAAAGATAGGGATGCATCCTCTTCTTGCTCTTCCTCAGAATTTGAATAGGGTAGATTTAAGATATTCTCATGGTGTGCTTCTTCCTCATGGCCCTTCTCACTAAAGTCCAAGTTCATTTTTTCCTTCTTGGTCTTAGAAGAGGAGGGAGGCTATTCTATTGCTGCTACTGGGGAAATGTCCCTCCTCCTTCTTCTCCCATTGGTGTACTGGATTTCTTGGCAGGAGACTTCCCTTTTTCTTCTGGCTGAAGGCCTGTCTCAAAGCCATTCCAGAACAGAAAATAAGGCCAAGCCATATTTCTTCTCTTCAACAACTCCTGGACCAATAGCTGGATAAGACCATGGTGGGACAGCCTACCAGCAATCTTGGATGGATGGGATTTTACTTGATTTGCCATCTTCCCTAGAATTCTATGTAAATAAAATGGAAAATTGAGAGGGCTTTTACCTGTGAAGTGATTCATGAGCTTGAAATGGTAGATCATTGCTCTGTTATATCTCCCTTCACAGGTTAGGTATACCACAATGGCCTTCAACAGTTGTTGCCACTTCTCCTCCAGCCATGATTGTGGTACACTTTTCTTCCACACTATTCCTCTATGCTCGGGCTTAAGGTAAGACCTGAAATCCACCTCTTTGGGTATGGTGGTCTTGAACCATTTTTCTCCTATGCAAGGGAGTTCTGTCACCTCAGTGATTAGTGCTTCATCTATGTGAAACTCATCTTTGCCTATGACTGCTTTTGAACCATCCAACGAGAGGGCAAATGCTTCAGCCACCTACTAATGGAAGCCTTGTATATTTTCACAAAACTTGTAGCAGCCAACCTCTTGGAAGAGTCTGCAAACCTCTGGATGTGCTTCTAAGTAACTGATATCACCTATCTCCTACCTAAGAGTAGGTCCACTCTTCTTCATCTTGATGGGTGTCTCTCCTAAGTACCTGCAAAATAGTTCTCAATTATGTATACAGTATGCTTATCAGGCTGCTCTTTCAGAGCTAGTTTTTCTAGTGGGGAAAAATGTTAAGCTCAAAGATGAAATCAGATGGAGCCTCTTGGTACTGATTATGAGGTTTTTCCACTCATTATGGAGGTTGAGGTCATCAGATGATGGTAGCAGCTGATCCTCTAGATCTCCCTTCCCAAGTAATCATAACCTACATTAGCCAGAGTATTCGATGGGCTTTTTGATGATCTTTTGGACAGGTGGAAGGAGGTTGAGGGTTTCTTTGACAGTTTCCTAACGACCCTTTTTACTCATTTACCCACGTACTTGTGCCAACCCAGATCTTTTCAATGATTAATCACGCCCCCCACTGATCGTTTATCTTGCTAACGGGGTCAAATGTGACTGTTTTCTAACCATTTTATTACTTTTCCCTTTCGATCGTTAATAGCCTCTGGGAGTTTGTCAGCTAGCCACCGAAAAGCCGGCTTTCGGTGGATAACGAAGTGTTGTCTTTCCTACTTAAGCTGCTGAATCTTTTACCCCATCGTTGTGGTGAAATCCTACTTTCGACAGATAATGGCATCGCTGAAAAACCTATTTAACTGCCGAAAGTATGTCTTTTCGATGGTTAATGAAATGCCCTAGATTTTTCCTAAACCACCGAAAGTACCTTTTACCCGATGCTTATCTTCTTGCTTTCAGTGGTTAGTATATGTGTTGAATCTTTCTCTAAGTTGCTGAAAGCGACCCTTTTCGGTGGCTAATGAGTCTTATGAGCCTCGCCTAAGCCACTGAATGTTCTTTTTCCAATGTTGCTCGCTGCCTACTTTCGGCGGTTAAAATCCTTCTTGTTCCTCTCTCTAAGCTACTGAAAGTGACCCTTTTCAGTGGCTAATAAGTCTTCTGGAGTCTTGCCTAAGACACCGAAAGTGTCATTTTAACTCTGCTTTCTCGACCCGCTTTCGGTGGTTCACTTTTACCCTACGTTCAACCATTTAGCCGTCGAAACATGGCTTTTTAGTGGCTAATGAGTTAATATAAGCCTCGCTTAAGACACCAAAAGCTATAAATTTTAAAATTTTCCACCAAATAAAAAACAACGGCTTTCAAATTGTCAGTCATACTCATATCTTTCATTACATGAATTCAATTCTTCATACTATCAAAATAAATTTATTTTGGGAGATAACATAATGTTTCCACACATACAACCCATGTGACAATGACCTTCAATGGAAAACATGTGATTTTTCCAATAGAAATGTGACTTCCTGATTTCTGTGCTCTTGGAATGTAGTAGGTATTGACATAGTCTTGAACAGTCAATGCACCCATGACATGGACAAATCCTTTTAATTTCACGACTACTCCACAGCATGATAAACCAATGATAAAGTAAATATCTTCCACAGTGATTTCTAGTATTTCACCATGGAGATCAAATACCCCTTGTTCTGGATCCCGATACCTCGCTAATGTTCCCAAAAGTCTTGGTTGAGCTCCCATATTCGTCGAGTGAAAGGATTTGAGTAATCCACTTCGACATAGTACATTTAAAGTCAATGGGTCACACATAACTTCTTGATCCATATCTTGATGCTCCCTTTCACGCCATATAATTTCCATGCCTGCATTTTTACATTCATTTTGATCAGCGTTCATCTTTTCTTTGGGAAATGTGGGAAGCATGTGTGCAGTGCTTTGCAATTCGCATGCCACACATGGGTGGAAGCTTTTCCACTAGCATTTTTTCTGCAAACAACAAGTGCACTAGTTTCTACCCACATGTGCATGGTTCTACATTTATAACCTAATCAAAACACTAAAAAATTTCACTAAAAACACATAAAAATGGTATGAAAATGAAGTACAAAGAGAGATTGATTACCTACAACTCACAGTTTTGGAAATTGTCCACTAGTTTTATCACAATCTACAGTTGAAGATCTAGGTCCCTTTTTGCTCCACTACAAATTAAAATTACAAATAACATAGTTTTTTAACCCTTTGTTACTATTTGTGGTAAAACATTTTCAAATACTTACCCTCTTTTATATAGTTTTTATCACAATCTTTTACTATAAATACTAATGTTATTTATTTTTTCCCCAGGTCATGTTGGTCAACTAATTTTTAAGGTTCTCTTCACATCTATGGATGAAAAGTTACATATTGTATCATGTCATATAGGATAGGGCATAGTCATCTTGAATTTTTCAATTATACTTTACTACATCTTGTGCTGAATGACCCACTTTTTCTCCATGGACTACGACTTCCAACCTATTTATACCCTTCAACTGTCATTTTTCTTCCATGGATTAGAACCTATCCTACATGGGACACCCTATCTGGAACCTTTGTTGTCATCATGGTACTCATGCTGCAAGTTCCTAGGTCTCGGGAGCCTTATGAGTTATCTTATATGGAAATTGAAGAGCCTCATACTCTTTTTATTTTGCTAACTACCCTTCCTATTAGGCTCCCTTCATATGGAGTTACCTTTAAGCTCTTCTCAGACTCCTTAAATATGACAAGATCATCGAGTTTGCTTTTCCCTTCAAACTCATTAAAGGAATTTAAGGAACATCCACATTGGTATAAGTTTAACCCTTTTCTGAACCATGTGGATTACTTGCGAAAAAGGAATACTCTAGTTCATTGTGGCTAGAAGAGTATTCCCAAGTATAGGTTTATCTCCTTTTTGGTCCTAGGAGAATAAACATATGAAAAAGGAACTAGTTTCAGATGACTTTTTATTTTTCGTGCTATGTTTTAAAACATGAAAAATATTATGAGTGTTCTTTGTGCTATTGTCATGCTCGTTAAACTATAAGACAAAGGAATTGAGTTTACTATTTGTTGCCCCATACTCGCAAATGAATGGAACAACACGAGTGGCCTTGATTTCATTCACACTCATTAAATAAAAGCTTTATGCTTGTTCTTGAAGGAGCGTCGGTATGGTGATAGTTTAACCCTTTTTCGGACCTCACCAACTAATTATGAAAAATGAATACCTTAGTCCTTTTGAGCTAAGAGATTTCTCCTTTGGACTTTTTTATACTTTTTCGGACTTTAGAGACTAAATTTACGAAAAAAGTTCTCCCTTAGGGTGTTCTTTGGTGGTTTCAAAATATTTATAAAACTCCACTGAGCAATCACTAATTCGGGCTTGCAAATTCCACAGATCAGTGTTTTATCAAGCATTCTTCTATTTCTTCTTCGAGTTTGCTTAACAATGAAGAAGATACCGAGTTTTCTTTCTTGGAATCGTTAAGCCTCTACAAGAAATATATTATTTGAAAAAGAGAAAGGGAAGGGAATGATATCCAAAATTCACCAAGCGCTTGGCAGTAAGTTCACATTTTCCTTGAACAAAGCACCCGTTTGAGTCTCTCAACAACTGGGTTCTAGTTTTTGGCCTTTGGGTTTTAGCCTGATCTCAGGGTTATTACTCCTTTGGTTGGTTACTCTTCCAATCATATGGAGAATATGTTAATGTCTCCTATATTGCATATTTCTCTCATTGGTTCCTTTGAGTCTAAATTTTCCTGAGTTGATTTCATGTTGTTCTCACTCTTCAAGGATCTTTAACCTCTATCAACCATTATGTAGTTTTCCTTGAATTTTCCATGTCGACCATCACAGATATTGATCTATGCCATCTTATTTCATAACATTCTAGTCTACAAGTTTACTCGTGTGAGATTCTGAAAGATCAATTAATTTCTTCCTTCTCACAGGTCCCTTCCCATCGACTTTGACTAATTTTACTCTAGGAAGAAGACTTAGAGTTCCAAATAGTACCTTGGGATCCACCTTTCATTCATGGTGGTTTCCCTTGCATTTGTTATTGATTCATATTTTTAACCGGTAATCGAACAATATCCTCCATGTTCAACTTCAACTAACTTATTCACATTGTTAGGACTCGTACTATTGATTGGATTTGGATGAATACCTTAGGTTTTTAGTTGACAAAGCCTAAGTTGTGCAAGATCATTCTATACTTTGTGACATAAATCCATATTTGAAGATCTATCTTTATACTTATGTGGCTACGATAAATTAGTCGTGGCCATTTGGTCCTTGTTGAAAGCTAGGTTTTCACATCATTCAAGCATGCATTAAGCTCATACACAATCATCAAAGACAAGCATTAGGAAGGGACGTCCAATCCACTGTTGTATTATATTTGGTAATTATTTATACACTGAGAGATAGGTTGGAGCGGTTGTACCCACTCCAACTACTCATTTGTTAATATCCATTTATCCTTTAAACTATATAATTACATGATGATATTGAGGAGGTAAGTGGCCCCCTCTACATCTCCCCCACAATCAAAACATTTCTTTGTCTCGAAGAGAACAAAGAAATATGCATCAACATCCTGGGTCTCTGCTACTGCTGAAGCAGTCCTCACTGTGCATCAACCATGCATACCGGTCTGCATAGGTAACTCAGCCGCAACAGCCGCCAGCTTAATAGGAAAACACACATGTACAAGGTTCTACTGTGACTAGTTACTCTTCAGCCTCCATCTTCAATTTGGTAGTAGTCCATCGAAGTCTCATCCTCTCACCACGGCGGGCAATCATCTTCTTCCGCAACGAGGTCTTTTGGTTTAAAGCCTCACCCTGGCTCATCTAACCGGCATCTCCATCGGTTCAGGCATGCGGGGCCTTTTGGTTCTTCGATTTTCTATGCCATTTCTCTGTCTTCTGGCTTTCCTAGGTCACAAACCAGGAACAGTTTCAGCATTTTGATAATGAGGGGTACATTGTCATCATCTCTCATTGAAGCGCTTTGTTGTGCAGGTGAATGATATTTGCTTGTCTTCTTCTATCGTGAGAGTTTGAATTTCCTGCAAAATTGTATGTTTCCTGCTCATGTGCATGGTCTTGGTCATGATTGACTACTTTAGAATGACTTGAACTTATCTTATAATAGTCAACTAGATACTGACTTCATTACATAATCATTACATAAGTGAGGAGATCACCTGCCTTTAAGAAAGACCCACATTTAATCTCCTCGACTCGATCCACACAAAACATTTAAACTCAATGCACAATGGTTGGTAAGAAACCAACTTAATTTACATACACTGGAGGGGATCGCCTGCCTCTATTGAGACTCACATTTAACCCCCTCTTGACTTAATTTTTTTTTTTTTTTTTTAAAATGAAGATTGACAAGACTCAACTCTACCAAAAACATATAAGTCTGGTGACCAAGTCCACTATTGGCCAACTTAATAATCGTTGACCATAAAAACCACATTAGACTAATGTTGACCAAAAAATATTTTGAACTACATACCAAATTGAGTCTTCTATGAAATTTGCAATGACTGTGACTTCCTTGGTTTCAAAATAATATTGACCACATAAATATATTAACCCATAATAAACTTTATCTCTAGTAATCCTCGATCAATGGGTGACTTTAACAAATTCATTAACATATACACTGCCAACAAGTTCAGTTGATCTATTCGCTCATTCTTCTTTATCCAATACGTCGATCTAAACAATTGTTTTACTAATATCAACAACTTGTTGGAAAATATGTTTGACATCAAGAAGGAGGGGATCAATCTTAGAAGGTGCTTTATATCTTAACCCAACAACATATATTTCCGCAGATGTGGATCGACTGGCAACTGGATTTGTCACTTCTACCTTTTCAAACATCTGTTTGAAGCAATAAAGTATTGCACTGTAATCTTGTGATCGAAATACCTTGGAGACAAAAGTTCCCTTGGGTTCCAAGAATTCAATAGTCCACCGAATAAAGAAGAATGATCCACTGAATTGCAAACTTCAAACTCCTTCACTGTCAAATATGACAAGTACCCTCCATGATTGGCTCCTCCACGTTAGTTTCTTCTGCACACAACAACAGTGGGTCTCCTCAGCAGAGATTCTTCCAAAGCACATGGTCTCTCTTTCTCTGCAGACAATGCAACAACAATCACTCCATTCACAATGAATTCATTTAAGCAGATCATCCATCTTCTAACGACAGTAGATAGAGTGGTTTCCTCCAGCATTCTCTCACATGCAGCTTCAGCAACAGGTCTCTTAGAGGTCTCAGGGTTTGAATCTGGCTAGACGCCATGACAGTGCAAGCGATGAGCAATTCTAAAACAAAAACATGAAAGCCAAATCCATGGAAACGCATTGAATAAATCAGGGGATTGCAAAGAAGATGATGACGAATAATATGAGTGGAAGCATGATTTGTTTGGACGACAGCAAGTTCAACGCTCCTCTGCCTTTGGTAGGAGTATACATTGCAGTGGCATGCGTGATATGCATGGTGGAAATGGGAATCGACACCATTGATGGCCTTCGGCATAGGAGAATATGGTTTCCCTACAGATTCTTCCCCATCAATGCAATATCCCTCACACTGCTCTCGGTGGCCTGCAAGCTCCCTATGGATCTATTGACCCCAATGCCTGGACCCCAAGACTAATTAACCAAACTCAGCGGCACCGTTTTCATATGCATTGTAATGGCCTTCTCCATGTCATCGCTTGGAGTGATGGAGGATCTAGAGATCATTTCAAACATGGCGGCTCTCTTCATCTTTGTCATTACAGTGTTGGTAAACATGTGTACCCAATTGGGTACTGGAGTAATCTACAAATTTAGGGCCGAGCATGTGGTCGACGAGCAATCTACAAGTTGATGTTGATGTTTCTATCACATAAATTCTTCACCTTGGGCAGCAAAATCTGGCTCTCCTTCACGCTGAATACTGAACTACAGACATAATTGCAGACAGTCTCATTCTCCTTCAGGCTTGCGGACATAATTCTTACTTTGCAGCAGATTCTTCCTCTCTAGCAGAGATCAAACAAAAACAAAAAATATTTCCACCCATTTCGTTTCTTTAGCAGCAAATCTACCACAGGCAATATTTTAGCTTTAGGTTGATATTGGTCAATTATCCTTCATGCCATGGACACAAGCATTCTTTATTCATAGGTATCTCACAATTTCTTCAGGATTCGAACCATCTCCCATGTGTTGCTGCTGTCACCTAGACCGCATGGGGGAGGGCAACGGTGCTAGATGTTGAAAGCATTCTTTCTTCTTAGATGATGTATATGTATAAATAATATCTATATTGTATTAGAGCTAATGTTTCATGTTATTGAACATGGCATCCTCTCAGTGATGATATTGTAAAATGACTTCTTATTTGTCTGTTTCAGGTACTTTCTTGCAGTCTTGATTTTGGGTCCTCTGTGTTCCTCTTTTCTAGTGTAATGTATTTCGGTCATCGTTTTCCATTTGAATTCACACATTAGGGGCATTTGTTATCCCTCAAATCGACACTTCTCTATTTGAGTGACGATATTGAGCGTTCTGTTACACAAAAGTACAAGTGGATTGAAGAGGCAAATTGCTATAGATGAATATGGTCTGAATCATGTTAGATTTTTATCATTTCATCAATATGATCTAGGATCTTAACTGAGATAATAACATGCAAAACAATAATCACAAGAGACAAGAGAAACGAAGAGTTTTCCTCGGGGAAACCATAAAGGAGAAAACCCCGCAACTTCCTCAAAGATAGAATGAGCACCATTGGCAAAAGTAAAACCCAAAAACACAAAGATGATCTTTGACAGCTGATCTCTCTCTCATTTGTGTGAGCTCCTCTTCTCTTATTCATGCGCTATAGTTGAGTGAGTGTGTGTTTTAAATAGAGAGAGTCACGCTCTATTTATACTAGTTTTCCACTCGACAATTACTTACCAGGGCTGACTTCACTAGGAGAGTCTAATAACCCTAGTACCCCTCAACTATGGGGAATATTTCCCTGACTTGCAATGGAGGGTTAACCTCTATGAATTTATATGGATGTATTATATTAATGATTCCCTCGATAGGAACATTGGGGTACAATGAAATAGAATATAAGATATACAAGTGAATACATTCTGAAGTTACAAATAAATCAACACTCCCTCTTAAATAGGAAGGTATTCTCTTGACATAGTTCATCAGCACAAGTCTTCATCTCTGGATTATCATCAAAATTGGATCATCATGAAGCTAGATCATCATCAATCTGGATCATCATCATCATCACTGCTCCCACTATCTCAATCAAATGGTGCTATCTCTCAATTCTGCTCATCATATGAAGTTCTACAAAGCTAGCCCTTTTTCATGCAGGTTGTAGGCCTATCCTCCATGTAGGTATTCATCTTCTATAACACTTATATCTGGCCATGGGAGGAACACATCCCACAACCATGTCAGAAGGGCTCTACACTTACATCTGACCATGGGGGGAGCACATCCCGCAACCATGTCAGAAGGGCTCTACACTTACATCTAACCACATGGGGAACACATCTCGCAACCATGTCAAAAGGGATCTGCACTTACATTTAACCATGTGGGGAACACATATCACAACCATGTTAGAAGGAATCTACAATTACATCTAACCATGTGGGGAACACATCCTGTGGCCATGTCAGAAGGGCTCTGCACTTACATCTAACTATGTGGGGAACACATCCCACAACCATTTTAGAAGGGACATGCACTTACATCTGACCATGTGGGGAACACATCCCGCAAAAAATTCAAAAGGGTTCTGCGCTTACATCTGACCATGTGGGGAACACATCCGCAACCATGTCAGAAGGACACACGGACTCATCACTCCCCCTTGGAAGGAACCTCAATCTGGATAACACCAAGCTTCTCCCTAAAGTATTCAAACTTCACTCTGGCTAATGGCTTGGTCAACACATCAGCTATCTGCTCGTTCGTCGCAACATATTGGAGCTTCACCGTTCCTCTCTACACCATATCCCTGATATAGTGATCTTTGATCTTGATATGCTTCGAATTGTCATGGAACACCAGGTTCTCTGACAACTTCACACAACTCTAGTTGTCACAATATATACGAGTAGCATCCAACTCGAGATCAAATAAATTAGATAGTAGCTTCCTGAGCCACACTACCTCACAACTAGCCGAACAATTTGTGACATACTCTGCTTCGGTTGTACTCAGTTCCACGCAGGATTGCTTCCTTCTAAACCAAGAGATCACACCGGATCCCATACTGAAGTAGCACCCTGAAGTTCTCTTCCTATCAATGGAATTTTCTACCCAATCCGAATCCACATAACCTTTCAGGTTAATTGTTTTATTCACCTCATACTTGAGCCCATAATCAATTGTACCCTTCAGGTACCTTAGAATATTCTTTACAACCATTAGGTGAACATGTCTCGGATCTGTTAGGAACTGGATCGATGTGTTCACAGCAAAGCAAATATCTGGTCTCATATTCGTCAAGTACATTAATGATACAATCATCTAATTATACATCGTAGCGTCAACTGACTCTGATGAAGCATTACTCAATAGATTTAGGTTCAATGCCATAGGTGTGGTCATGGCCTTGCAGTCCATCATCCCAAACCTCTTCGGGATATCCACTGCACACTTCCTGTTATAGAGAGAAACTTCCTATGGCTTGGGGTGTACCACAATAGATAGCTAGACCTAAGAAATCAATTCCTTCCCAATATGCAAGAGAAACCAAACATCTAACACTAAAGGATCTTGAATCATACCTTATTCCAGACGGTTGAAGTAGATCCCTATTGAGATTTTTCCAATCTTGCTTGCGCTAGAAATTTGCTCTCAACAACAACAAACAAGACAAGCATGCTATATAATATGGTGTTATATCTACTCTAGCATATATAATCAACAATGTATAAGAAATTAAACATATCCATGGATTCAATATTCATTCAAATGCACATTATGGGACAGGAAAATATATTTCTATTTATTAAATCAGAGATTACACAAGTGACAACCTCTGTCGACACGTCTGCGAACTGAAGAAACTGAGTCCTCCACCTAGGCCTCCACCACCTCAATCCTCCATCTCTCGATAGCAATATCACAAACAAAGGCAAGCTTGGGAAGAACACAAAGTGCTCCAAAGGGACAAAGGGATGCAGACTCAAGTATATGCAAGCTACGACAACAATGGACTATAGTTTCCTTACTCTTAAATTCCTCGTCCTCAATGTATCCAAGGGGTTCCTTATATAGCACTCCAAAGGGGTAATGGAGGCTCAAATCTGAGCAATCGTGAGGCATATGGAAGGCCAAGAGTTAAGTGTTTTGGACACACATCAAGGAAAACTCCAAAAACATTTGGATTTATGCACACATCCCGATGTACGTGGGTTTGATGTCAAAATTAGTGTATATATGCGAGTATGGGATTAAAATTCACGTACAACAATAAACAGGTGTTTTTAGGGATGAACTTGGAAACATCAAAGATAAAATATCAATCCATTGGGTCCAAAGATTCTGCAGAGGGACAATGAAGGCCATAAATATGTGATCAACCATGTGTGGTGAAATCAGCTATAACACTTCCCTTGTCCTAGGGATATTCCATATGCATTCTAGTACACCTCCATGCTTAGAAAGTAGTGCATCATATCCAAGTCCTTCATCTTGAACTCGGAAGCAAGTCTTCTTCTTGCAATTTTAATGAGTTCCTCTTTTCTATTAGGAACAAGTCATCGATATATAACAGGAGCATCACTGGCATTCCACCTTCGACTTTGAAGTAAAGGTTGGAATCCTCTTTACTCTCAGTAAATCCTAGAGCCATTAGTAATTTTTCCATCCTGTCGTACCATGTCGAACCTCAGGATCTTCTGCAGTCACTCCCTCTGAAGTGGAGCATAATTCTCTCTTTTCCTTTCATACTCTATGTATTGAAAAATTATGTACTGGAGTGACAAATAGCTTCCTCTGCTACTAATATTCTATGTGTCCATCTAGGGTCACTAGATACCAAGATCCTCTATCTTGAACCTTTTTCAAAAGTTCTTCTCACACCCATCTGTGAGCTTGTCATCCTCTATAGGATTTCATCTTCAACCTTGTAGCAAAGGTTAAGATGTTCATTAGGTTAACTCCAAGCTCCTCATGTATGTATTATCCCATGGGTGCCTTCTGAGCTCGTACAAGGCCTTCTTTAATTTGCACAAATGAGTCTGGTTGTCATGTTTCTCAAATCCCAGTGGCTGCAAATGTCTCTTCGTATTCTATGCCTTCTTTCTGTGAGAAGCCTCGTGCTATGAATATTGCCTTGTACCCTACGATGTTTCCATCTACTACATGTTGGATCTTATAGATCCATATGGAAGCCACTACGAAATTTCCTTTAGGTCATGATACCGCATCCTAGACATCATTCTTCTTGAACTGGTACTCTCCTTCCCTTTCTTCTTGGTTACTTCTTCATAGCTAGAAGGATTTGCATCAATGATGTCGCTCAACAGTGTCACATAATTGCATTGTGTATGAGACCTCTTTCTTTCTTGAAAGTATCATCATATTATTCTTCATCTTGGATTATTTCTCGAACTGTCATCACTTGTTCTTCGGAACAAGTCTCATCCTTATTTTCTTGTAGGCAATTGTACGCGATCTTTCCTACAATTCAAATGCATTAGTTGTATGGTTAGAAACATTTCATAAGGAATATTCATAATGGAAAATTCTTATGCATAAATATATAATCATGCAACTATTTTATCCAATACAACATTCATCCATATCTCACGGAAACTTTCTAGATGCCTTACATCTCTACCACGACATCATTGAGATTGTGCACTAATCCAATATTTCAGCAAAGAGGTTTCATTCTAGATAAGTAGCAATGGAGAGTTGTATAGCACCATGGGATACTTACCCATCACATGCATATTATTAGTATACTTTCGTTAATGCAAGCATTCTATCATGCATAACACATCAACCGAATATAAACAAATGCATAACAAAATAATATCATGAAATGACAATTGAATACTTATATTTATTTGTTTCGTGGGTAGACTCCTTGTTGAGCCTTCAGCTTCATCATCTTCTTCATTCATAACAACACCATTTTCTATCCAAATGCTAAGATGGATACGAGGTTCTTCAAGAGTTGAGTCCTTCGTATTCCTCATTGCTTGAGGGATCTTCTTTGAATCATGAGAGCTTGATCTTCAGTTGCTCCCATATTCTCTTGTCTTATTATGAGTCGAGCTTCTTCTTGTGTGCACTCTTCCCAGAGTATGCTGAAAGTGATCACTTCCTTCTGGCACACATTCCTCGAATGAATGAATCCCATGATCCTGGGAGGGCATTTAAGGTGGTTATCAAAATATTTGTATTCTCTACTTCTTCATCCACTCCTTCAAATTGTTCCTTGATTTGAGAGACCCTTGTAAAGTATGACTGTATGGTCACTGTATTCTAGATATTTACATTCTTCAATTGGTTTCTCAAAGTCATCTTCTGATTTATGTTCTTCCCTTAAAATAGCTTGGTCAAGGAATCAAACATCTCTTTAGGTGTCTTTAGGGAAGACACTTGTGGTATAAGGTGATCCTTGATTGAATCAGCAATGATCTTCTTGGCCTTGACCAAGTTCTTCTTGTGTAAGGCTTAGCCTCATCTCCCTCTGGAACTGGAACCTCTCCACTTATGCAGGTGTCCAATTCATTTTCTTCAAGAACCAGTGAAATCCTATACTTCCATGCTCAGAGGTTTTTAGCTTCACCAATCTTGTCATCAAGCTGGTGTGATAGGTCATTTTGAAATGAGAACCTCAAATGTAAATAGCAAAAGATTAGATCTTCCCAATTTGAGGTGTTCGTCCTGGTTCCGGATCTGGCTGATCTAGGGTTTGTCATAGAAACCCTAATTTTCAAAACTTGGAATCTTTCGGATCTGATGGATAGAAATATGCGCCTCTTGAAGGCGAGCCGAGTAGCATACTCATTTTCCCAAAACTGTGATCAGAACTGCAAAATATCTAATGCCCTAGTTTTCTTCAATTTCTTCTACAAAATTTATTGATATTGTTTCTGCAGTGTATCCGAAATTACTGCTCCTCTATGTCTGAAACTTTTCACTGAGGTATCCTTGTTTGTCCTCTTTCCAACACCGTAGGTTTTAGAAGAATTGGTTTCACCAATTGGGACTTATGAGATTTTTCCCAAGGTGAATTATTTCAGGATTGTTCAGCATAGCTAACTTGTACAGACTGCCATGTGTCACCATTTTAGCTTCAGGGTTTGAAACTTTTTCGACATAAATTAAATTATGTGCCCTATCTGGAACATCTTTCAAAATTTTATTTGGACCTTTGTATCCCGAGATATAGAAGTTCTCCCTAGGTGTCCTATTTAGGGATGAATCATGGGAGAGGCTGGAACCCTGATTTGGAGGAATCATATCTCCCATAATGTATCGAAATTAAGGCTGAAATTTTTACAAAGTGTTCACCAAAAATTTTCCTTCGTCCTGTAAAAATTTCGGTTTCAAATCCTTCTCCAATCTCGAGATATAGCAGATGTACCAAAACTACTAGTTTTAGTATTTTAGGGTTTTTTGGTCCAGGGTCAAATTAGGGTTTGACTTTTTCAGAGTTTTACCAAAACAAAATTTTTGATCTTGGTCTCTAAATTTTGATTTTGAGGAGGAGATAAATCCTATTGGGCTCACTAAAAAATTCCTCTTCTGTGAAAAGCCCTAATTTCCTGCAGCAGTGACTAAAAATGCTCGGAATCAAATTCTGCTTCGACTGAAAGATGCACCCTTCAATGGAGAGTTATCCTAGCCTCCTTTTGTTGATGATATGTGGAGAGAGACCCAAAAGTATGAATCCCTAGCTTCTGTAACTGCACAGTGTCTTCTTCTCAGGTTAGCTCTGATACCATGTTAGATTTTTATCATTTCATGAATATGATCTAGGATCTTAATTGAGAGAATAACATGCACAACAATAATGACAAGAGATAAGAGACACAAAGATTTTTCCTCGGGGAAACCATAAAGGATAAAACCCCGCAACTTCAGTAGAGATAGAATGAGCACCAATGGCAAAAGTAAAATCCAAAAACACAAATATGATCTTCGACAACTGATCTCTCTCTCACTTGTATGAGTTCCTCTTCTCTCACTCATGAGCTATAGTTGAGTCAGAGTGTGTTTCAAATAGAGAGACTCACTCTCTATTTATACTAGATTTCCACTTGAAAATTACTTACCAAGGCTGACTTCACTAGGAGAGTCTAATAACCCTAGTACCCCTCAACTATGGGGACTATTTCCCCTACTTACAACGGAGGGTTAATCTCTATGACTTTACATGACTTTATTATATTGATGATTCCCTCGATAGGAACATCAAGGTACAATGAAATACAATATAAGATATACAAGTGAATACATTCCGAAGTTACAAATACATCATCAAATCAGTCAGTGTTTACTCGAGTTTTACCTCCCTTTTTTTATGAGCTTAAGGAATAAACATGAGTGGAAAGTTTGGTAACTAGCGTTTTACATGTGATTTGACCATGTACAACTAGCATTTTTATCCCAAAAGTTTCACATGTGAGTTGTCTAAAGGAAACCCGCGTGTTACACGCAAATTTGTTCTTGTCACACTAGTGTGTCCCTCAAGAATTCGTTAAAAATAAAAAGAGATTAGTTAAAAGGTGTCTGAGGTTGATATGGTAACCTCCCCACCTTCCCTAACTGCTTCAGCCTTGTAACTTCTATTCTCATATGATCATAAAAGAAAGAGAGAGGCTAGGAGAAAGAGAGAAACCATTTGATCTAAAAGTTATGCTGGAGAATTTTTGTTAGAAAAGAGGAGCAAGGAGACACGGGTCTTGGTTTCAGGAAGTTCATGTCAGACTAAGGTAATTTTACTTGTTTCAAACAATTTAATTAATAAAAAGAATTTCCCTTCCCACTAAATGGTGCACACTTTTGATCTTGAATGATTCATGTTCATATATTTGAGTTCAATGTTAAGTTTCAGCCTTGTTCTTATACATATCTCAGATTTGTGATAGTCAAAGGTGTTTTGATAAGTGGATTGGAGATTGGCTTGAAGGAGAACATAAAGCTAGGACCAACCTTCAGGAAATAGGTGCATAATATCAATTATTCAAACCTTGTCTCTTTATTTTATAAACTTTAGGCTTGGTTTGGGTCTAGTTGCAGTTGTTACAGTCTGAATATAACCTAGTATGTTGGTGACCTCCCTAACCCCAATCATAAGAATTATTCTGAATAACACTAGGTATATTAGGCAATATTCCATAAAATAGTATATATTTTTTGTTAATCCAACAACCAATTCAATAGTCCGATTAGTGTTCAACATGTTAAAAAGAAGATTATCATTTTTCTGATACTCTAAGAACTCTAAAAATACATGTAACTCCAAGATCAATGAACGTATTAGCAACCAAACCAACTAATATACCTTGGGATGGAACCATGATGTACCACTATTTCCAATATGTATTTTACCTCTATGGTCCCTTGCCATAATTCTCAAAAACTTGCAAACAATCCTCACAACTCTTTTTGAATTCAATTGTAAACCTAAATTATATAATTACCCAAAGAATTCCGTATTGCAACAAATTATGATGTCATACAGGTGGATGATGATGGTGTAACGACGCTGGCTGGTGGTTGGGGCCCCAGAGACCCATGATCTATTCTTAAGCATGTCGATGACCCCACCCTTGATTCCAGGGGGATGGAATATCAAGGTGGCACTTATCGTTATAAAAAAAATTCCGTTCGCTATTCTGAACTTATCTAATGCTTTTGCCACCTTGCAACTTCTAACTGGTGGCACGACAATACTATGTTCCGAACTAAGTTCACCATCTTGATCCATACTGATATCCATCCATGGATCGAAAAGACTAAATCTATAGCTCGCCATTTGATAGGGGAGGTGTTTTCCTCAAATATATGATTGTTATTTGAATGCAACCATAAATGCAAGATTGACCTATTCATTGAATGAAACCCCGGTCGAGTCTTGTATTAACAAAATGATTTGAAATGAGTCTATTATCACTTATAAGTTAAAACGATTGAAAAGGACAAGGACAAAATTGGTTTTTCCTTGACTCAGCGTAGAGAGCGAAAGCTTGAATCAGTATTAGACAATTGGATAGAGATTTTTTAAATCCTCCCACTATTATAAAGCCCGACACTAAACCTCAAATTCTGCTCCAAAATTACAATTGAACGGTGATAACATATATAACATTTGCATGGATGGTACTCCAAAAATCCACACTAATTTCATTTTTTAGCATGATAATAGCTTTGTTTTTATTTATTTATTTATTTAATCATATAAAATAATCAATAATATTTATTTATCTTATATGTCTCACAATCATTTAATGGAACCTTCTCATGTTATTAACTCTATCACCTCTAGGGTTCTTCCCATGCTATTGATGCATGCTCTAATTTAGTGTTGAGCTCGATTTACTGGAACCTTCTCATGTTATTAACCCTATCACCTCTAGGGTTCTTCCCATGTTATTGATGCATGCTCTAATTTAGTGTTGTACAAGATAGTTAAGGTTAATTGAAACACATATAAATAAAATATTATTTAAATTAGTTAATTATCTTATGAAAGGGTGTAACCCTTCAGCTTACACGCTCAAAGCCTATAAAGGCGAGCTTCCCTTGTAATTATCTCATCATCCAATATATTATTATTATTCATATTCATTATTAAAACGATAGTCGGATTTGACTAACAGATAACTGGATTCAATTGCTCCATTTGGTATCAGAGATCGGATTCGGCTCCTTCGACTTGAGCTCGGATTCGGCTCATCATTTCCTCATTTTATTTCCGCTGCTTACTCCTCCATTCCCTCACCTTCATGCTCCTCTCACTATTCATCATCTTTTCTCCACCACATTTCTTTCCCTCGTCCCCTCTCCACCAGCACCATCCCTCAACTCCGTTTCGTCCCTCCTCCTCTGCACATCTACCTTCCTCACGTCCTCTCCACGCCTGCTCCTCAACACATTTGTTGCTTCTCTCTACTTGCACGCCCAGCTTCTGCAATCTTCACGCACAGCCTGCTGCTCTACCTTTTGTGCGTTCCACCCTTCTCTGCTCCTACGCATCCCTTCCCTCACCGCCTCCATCACCATGCCCATCTGTTGCCACTCCACCCCACCTGTGCAAACCCCTCCACACACCTCCCCTTCGGTTCTGCATCTCGACTTCCTCGCCATCACCATCCTCCACCTACCCTGCCTCCACATTGCCTCTTCCCTCTACCTACCTCACCTCCATCACCTAGCCATCGTCCCTTCTGTGCTTCATCGTTGCGCTGCTGCCACTCCACACCGTCGCTCGCATCGACCCCCAACTCCACGAGCTACCACTCCACACCGTTGCTCGCCTCGACCTTCAAAAACCATGACCTGCAAACAATATATTAAAACATAATATAATAAAATATATTATTTCAATATATTTATAATAATATATTTAAAAAAAAAAAAAATCAAATATTATATTTTATTATTATAATATTTGTTTTAAAAAATAAAAAAATAAAAACTATATACAAAATATAGTTTATGAAAAATATAATAATAATAATATTAATTAATTAATATATTATTAGCCAAAATAGTGTTGAAATACACACCTCTGCATACAAGGTCCAAGACCATGGCGGTGCTAAAAGAGAAAATCAAAAAAATGGAGAAGGACATCAGGTCCCTTATCGTTGACCTAAAATGCTTGAAGGAAAAGATGAAAAATAATAATACATTACTCAAAGAGGAGCTTGTTTTGGTACTAGAAAGAAGGCTCGATGACAAACTTGACATCCTGAACGAAAAACAAAAAGACTTGGATGACAAAATGAGTACCATGACGCAAAACATAAACACCTTAACACAGAACATGAGCACCATGACGCATAACCATAATACATTAATCGAGATGTTACAAAGGCTCATACCTAGTCCAGGCCAAGTTAGCGGTCCACACATGCTAGATGCCTCATTTCATGTTGCCACCCAGGAAACACTCGCAAAGAATCAAGAAGAATGGCAAAAAGAAATACATATTAACAATGCGACGCTTAAGCAAGAGATAGAAACACAAGTACTGCCAGATATGGAGGCAAGATTAAACAGCAAAATAGACGCTATAAGTAAAATAGTAGAGAATAAAAAAGCAAAAAAACACAGCCAACAACGAAGCAATTCAGATATGTCACTTTCATCGTCTAGTAGTTCCGAGCCACCATCAAACCATAAGGCAAAAGGAAATCAACGCCGTCCTTACAAAGTGCACCCACCTAAAGCAAAAATAGAGTTGTTGAAATACAATGGGAGTGAAGACCAATGTGCTGCTTGGGTAAACAAAGCAGAAGAATACTTCGACATTTACAACATTCAATCTGACGAGGAGAAGGTGAAATATGCGTCAATGCATATGGAAGGGTACGCCTATAATTGGTACTTATAGTGGAAGAGAGATAATTTTACCTACACTTGGAACTTGTTCAAAAATGATTTTTTTAATAGGTTTTAAGGAATCAAAGAAGATGAATTTTTCAGTAAACTTACCAGACTACAACAAGTCAGAAACATTGAGGAATTCACACATAAGTGGGAATCCTTATCGACACGAGTGTTTGGGTTATCTGACAAGCAAAGACTCGAAACTTATTTAGGAGGTCTTAAACCATACCTCCAAAAAGAGTTGAAGTTGCATGACATACCTAACATAGAAGTAGCAAGACATAAAGCAAAATCCGTAGAACGCAAATTGGAAGGAATTAAAACAAGAGGCAATAACCATTATCGGCAAGAAAAAGAGACACAATGTAGGTACTGTGCAGATACTTGGTCACCCAGTGATCAATGCCACAAACCTCAATCATATGCCTATAAAAATGGAAAATAGATCGGAGTCATCTAACAGTTACACTGATAATAGAAAAAAGAAGAAAAACATATGTCGTTGATGCGGTGATGATTGAACCCCTAATCATAAATGTAGGAACAATGAGACAATATAATGCAAAATCATCAATGGAAAGGAAGTGCAAGTCTCTGCACAAGAGACCTCGTTCCAATTCTAATACCAACATCGAGTCAGAATGAAGAACGACACTAGGAAAATAATTAAGCTTTGAGGACAAAGCTTCCTTAAAGGGAGTGACAATGTAACAAATATAAATAAAACATTATTTAAATTAGTTAATTATCTTATGAAAGGGTGTAACCCTTTAGTTTACACGCTCAAAGCCTATAAAAGAGAGCTTCCCTTGTAATTATCTCATCATCCAATATATTATTATTATTCGTATTCATTATTAAAATGATAGTCGGATTCGACTAATGGACAACCGGATTCGGTTGCTCCAATAAGTCAATGATCCAAATCATTGTTTAGTTATAAGTATTATTTTCTCATTTCTATAACAACTTTTAGTGTTGTCGAGAGAATAACTTACACCTCAAGGTATTGAAACTATGAGTATTAAGAAAGGCTCAATATACTATAACTTTTGTTGACATGGATCAAATTAATCCATCAGTTATTCCACACAATTATAATAAACCATAGACTTACAATGCTTTTATTCGGGAAGAATTTTCCTTATTTACCAATTGTTTATACTTAAAGGAGAAGTAAAATAAAATACAATGTACTCATAAATCCAATAGCAAAAATGTAATGTTGACATTTTAGAACTATATTTTTGAAAGAGGCACTTGCTTAAATAAACATAAACACAAATCCAAACGTTTTAGATAAATTATGATTAATAAATCTCTTATCGAATTGTAATCCTACTAACTAGAAAGTAAGTTTTATACATTGAGAACATCTCTATGTTACTTGGTGAAGTCTTGAGTAAGGGAAAATAGACAAAATAATAAAAATAAAAAAACCTTTTATAGAGTAAGTTTTATACATTGAGAACATCTCTATGTTACTTGGTGAAGTCTTGAGTAAGGGAAAATAGACAAAAATAATAAAAATAATAAAACCTTTTATAGAGTGAAGGTGGGGTATGTCGCCATAGTAAAAAACAAGTAAATAAAGAGAGACATGTGAGGTAGGGCACATCTCCATAGTCAAAACAACTAAATAAAGAGGGAGCCATGTGAGCTGATTTTCGAAATTGAGCTCACAAATCATTATTATTATTATATATTGTAACTCCACAATTAACGGGTAGGTTAACGGACGTCAAACTCTTTACGCAATTCGTCCAACTTTCCCTCAAGTCGACTTACCTTGGGATTCAATGTTTATGAAGTCTTAAAATCTGGTAATGACAGGTGGTGTTTCGAGTTTAGTTTTAAGACGCTTTCATAAATAAATAACCGAGGTACATAAATAGATTTAGGTCGGTGTAAAGATCTTCTACTTAATGTCGTTGACAGTTTAAAATGCCAGGTGGCGTTAGGAATTTAGATTTTCAAAATAGATAAACAAATAGAGTTACTTAAGGATCACTTAATCAGTATGCCAACTACCTGCACCGACTTTGGACACTTTTCGTAATCGCCGAGGGTACATTAATGCATTTGTAATTTGGGAGCAGGATAAGCGTTCACCAAATCGCCCCCGACTCGCCGGAATCCGGCAGATCAATTTTGGTGAAAATCATACTTTCCAGTCATTAAATCGTAATTTTAATCATTTGGGTAGTTTTAAAATGCCCGATTTAGTAAAGGAAAGGCCAATAAGATTAGTAGAATTCCAAAATAACGAAATAAACAATTTCACAGCAAACATTTCACTGATTTTAATCAAAAATCGGCCGGAAAAACGGAGCGATTTGGTGAACGCTTATCCCACACGCATTTGTAATGGTTACGTACACTTACACGAGACTCTTTATCGACGAAAAATACTTGGCATGCCGCAAAATATTAAATGCTGCTGCAGCAGCAATATAGACCATTGGAGCTCAAACGGTTGAGATCCAATGGTCTACAGAGCTACTGCAGCAGCATTTAATACTCTGCAGCATGCTATGTATTTTTTGCCTTCTCGTCTAAAGAAGAAATAGTAAATGTGATTAAGGTGATCATAATGATCATTGCTCAAGACATCATGCATATATCACTGAAATTGAAATGGATCATGTATATATAACTGAAATTGAAATGGATAATGAAGAATTTGTTAGGATATTGTTACTTACATGGTGGTTTTTATTTTTTTTATGGAACGTGTAAAGAAATTTTTGGATTGTATTTTGTGTTTTAAAAATATAATTATGTGTCAAGTGTATTCTTCATTTTAGAGGTAACATTGTTTTTATATATATATATATAAAAGGAGAAGAAAATATGGTGGAGGGTGATTTTTTTTTAATGTGTACTTCTTTGTTATGGTTCTTTTAATGTTTTAAATTTCATGTTTATGTTGAATTTGTGTTATAGAATCTTCTCTATTTGATGTTGGTTTCTCTTAAGATTTGGCTTCAAGGGGACACCATTGTCCAAAAGATAAATAAACTTGGTTTATGGAATTTTGTGTTGTTGAGGCCTTGATAAAAGAGCTAGATAAATCTGATTGTCTAGGTAAAGGAGTTCAAACTAGATAGCGTTGTGTTATTGTAGTAATGACTTTGTGAGGTAGCTAGCTTCAGTGAGAGGTTGAGGAGTTATACGTGGTAGGAGAAATGACATATAGACATTTGGATATTGAGAAATTCAATGGCCACAATTTAATTTTTGGAAGTTGACAATGAAATATATGCCTATTTAAAGAGAGAACAACGAAGTTGTAATAAGGGCATGGAGCCTGACGCTATGAAGTAGGAGAATTGGGACAAGATGAATGATAAGCTCATTGCGTGTATATCAATTACAATTTAATGAATGTGTTAAGGGAAACTAGAACAAATAAGCTTGGCTTGGTGTATGAGGTTGAATCACTTATGGATTTGATTTTCCCATGGAAGAAGTTGCAATCTTTTAAGATGAAAGATGGTAATAGGCTTACAAATCCGCATAATTCCTTCAACCCATACAATTGTGAATTAACATTAGATGAATTAGAGGAATCATGCCAATCCTACAATAAGTCATAGACACCCTCTTCCTTTCTATCAGAAAAGAAGAAGGAAACTAGATTTCCATTCTAAGTCAAGATCAAGCCCCCACCTTGCTTAGTCAATTCAAGTCCAGTAGTGATGAAGTAAAGGACAATGAGTAATGCATAACCTTCATTTGTAGTCTTTTAGATTCTCAAGAGGATTTGATCGTTGAAATAAGTGGATCTACAAACAAAATATCAAGTTGGATGAGATTGTGGTCAATAACTATAGGAGGAGAATAGGTGAAGAACATTTGAAATAAATATTGATTAAAAAGCGTTGGTGAGCAGGGGTCTCTCTAAGGAATGAAATGAAGAGAGATATTGTAAGAGGAATTCTAGATCTAGAGGAAGATATGCTAGTAAAGGTAGGAAGTGACAAAGTTGACTTCTTGGAGGCATCATCAAAGAGGGCATAAGAAGAGTGAATGTAATGTCAATATTTTGAATGAGAAAGAAGCAAATAAGAAGGATTCAATTGCTAGGATTTCTATTTGGGAGGAAAGATGTATCTCTCTTAGACTGTTTTGTTGACTAACGCCCACGAGGAAGCATGGTTGATTGATTCAAGAGATTCCTTCAATATAGCTCTTTATTGGGAATGGTTCATTGATTTTGAAGAATCCATAGAATTTGAGCGTACAGATCTATATACTAAACAATATAGCAATATTGTGAAAGAGATCAACAATCTAAAAATCCATGCAATAAATGTGCTAAACATTTATCATTACACAAAAGAGAGAAGTCAATAACATGAGAGAAAGAGAATGTTGTATTGCACTACTCTTCAATGAATGAAAATAATTACAATAAATAGGCAAGGAAAATTGAATTAGGGTAGGAGGCAATGCAATTTTTTCATGCAGTGCAAGAGGCACTAGTGAGGCTTAAATAGATCCAAAGACCCTCAGTTATTCATGCACACTCTCCAAACTTTGTTACATTGACTCAATACTTCCTAATCACTATTCTAATGGAATGAGGCACATGCAACTGAGTGCATGCACATGCAACTGAGTGAATGCACATGCATGAGGATAAAATCCCTAAAAACACTCAAGCAGGGAGCTACTATATCATAATAGCTTAAAAAAGGTGGATGAAGTACTTGAACAATGGAGTAAACTCACTAGATTCACCCCATAACTCTAACTTGCAATGTGGGACCCTAAAATCAAGGAAAACAATCCCTAATTGAAGGAATTTTCCCTCATATGCCAAAATAGACTTCATGAGTTCTAAAAATACCATGTTAGGCCCTTAGGGGCTTTAAAGTAGCTTTGGGGTGACTTAGGTGGTCAAATTGAATGGGGTTTGGTCCACTAGAATAATGAAGTCATTATCTAAGTCACTAGGTAGTAGAATGATTCTATGGAGTTTTTGTTGCTCTAATAGAATCACATGGACTAAAATTCTTTCCTCAAGGTTATTCCAGTAATGAAATTGTTGGCCATGGTAGTACAATGGTCCTATCCAAATATGGATTTATGAAGTGGATTTTTGATGTGTGGTAGTGTCAAAATTGGAATAGAACTTACTTTCAATGATCCAAATGGAAGATGGAAGTGTTGATAACATTTTCTATAAAAGGAGGTTGTACATTGGTTTGAGAAGTTGCAGCTTTAACCGAGGGTGTTTGACTTGGAACTTTCTACAATGTGTATGAGACTACTCAAGTCATGGGTAGTGGTAATGTGGTGTCAACTAAAGAGGATAAATACATGATAACATTGAAGACATTGATCATCATGGTGTGGCATCATTGGATGGTACATCTAGGTGAAAAGAACCTATGAGAGTTTTGCACTAAGAAGATTGTCCATGGAATTGATGATGTGAAGGAAACTTTTAACTATTGTGAGGCATGTGTGCTTAGAAAGTAGAATATGGTTAAGTTTTATTTGAGTAACAACAAAGATCAAGAGGTGTTTGAGTTGGTGTGTTCTAATATTTGTGGACTTATGGATGATGTGTCCATTAGTCATGGGTTTACTTCACGAGGAAGAAAAGTGATGTGCTTGAATTTGTTAATACCTTTGTGTTGGTTATGTGTTATATTCTTTGCATGTGGGTGTTAGGATATTTAGACAATTAGGAGTTAGTTAAGATCAACTTGTGTAATATATCCGTTGGGTAAAGTGTGTTTCTTTAGTATGCATTTGCAAATATTCTAATACGACGGTCATGATATGTTCTAGACATAAAGTGATCCGATGGTTCAACTTCTCTTAGATCCTACCTACCATTGATCCGTGGCTTAACACCTGATTGGTCCATGATCTCTATTTAAAGAGCAAGGAGGGTCCTTGGCTAGTTGATTGATTATGAGAAGCTCATTTGTAACTTTCTTTCTTTTGCATAACAAGATCTAACCCCACAAGCATGGAAACGTATTTTTTATTTTTGTTTTTTGGTTTGTGGTGTGATTTGCAGGAAAAATAAGCAAGCATGGAAACCGAGAGAGAAGAGTAAAAAAAAACCCCTTCCTCATTCCCTTCTTTTATGTACCTTTTAAACTTAGCTCACTTGGTCCAAAGTTACTTTATTCCTTAATAGGGCTTGAGTTCAAGTCTTATTAAGTTACTTTTTAATAATGCATGAAATTTCTATTTTTTAAGTTACTTTATTGTAAAAGTGCATCTCACTTAAAAATAAAATAAAATAAAAGTGAGTCACTTAAGTTTTTTATTGCGGTACTATTTAAAGTACCATTATTGTAAAAGTGAACATCACTTATTTTACAAAAGTGATTCACTTAAAAGCAACTTTCTTGTAAGTGATTGTCAAAGGTTCATCTTGGGAAGAAGGGGGTTCTTTTTTTTAGTTGGTCAAGTTAATATCTGCCACGTCACTATTGGGGACATCTTCAACATTTTCATTGATCAAGCATAACTTCATCATTCAGAATCAATTTTCAGTGCCGTTTTTTTTTTAAACAGCCTAATTTTTCGAGTTCTTTGCATATTGACAGTTAGTTTTTGTTCTTTCAGTCATTATTTTACAGCATGGCTACCCCTTGTGATATTCTACTTACCAGTTCTAACTATTTCTCATGGAAATCTCGTATGGAGGATGTTCTACGAAGTAGGGAACTTTTCAGAATTACCTCAGGGAAAGAAATAGAACCCATTGATGATGATAAGAAAATAAAATGGGAAAATAGATGTGATGAAGCTCGTGGATTGATTGAGATTTCAATCTCTACTGATTTGTGATTCCACATATTTAGAATTGATGAACCTGATAAAGCTTGGGAAAAGTTGGAATCTGTGTTTGGTAAACACAATGAAATTCGAGGTTATCAACTTGAGAATGAGTTGATTTCTTTGAATCCAAGTGATTTTTCATGCATTCAATATTATTTATCTAAGCATAAAGCTCTTATACTCTTATGTGAAGAATGCAAGATTAAGAAAGAAGAAAAACAATGTATTTATCATATTCTTTCCAAAATTGGACCTGCATATTCTATTTTTGTATCTACATTTTACTCCATGAAATAATCCTTGACTGCAACTAGATATCAAGAGCCTAGTCTTGAATCCTTTTGTGATTCCTTAATTAGAGAGAAAGATAAGCTCATTCATCTTGGAATAATTAACAATGCAGATACATCTGGGAAAGCCTTATTGTCCCAACAGAAAGAAAAGTCCAAGCCTCCCAAGAAACAAAATTTTCACAATAATAAGCCAAACAAGGGTCCCAAACCCTTTTAGTCAGCTCCTTCTTTAAAAAATGACAAAGGATCCAAGCCAAAAGGAAAGAAGACTGAGCGTCATTGCAATTTTTGTGGGAGAGATAATCATGATGAATCTAAGTGTTTCAAAAACATGGCAGCCTTGGAAGCAACAATGAAGAAGCACCACATCAACCTAGATTTGTCTTCAGAATCCACCTCTCATGGACATGCACTTTTTGCTTCTGGTTATTCTTATACTGCATCTTCTTCTTCTACTTCAAATGAATGGCTCATTGATTCTGGGAGCATCCTATCATATGGCTAAGGATCAAGCCATCTTTTCTACTATGCATGAATGTAACACCAAACAAATAATTGTTGGTGATGATAGATCTCTAAGTGTTGTAGGATCTGGAACAATTCCAGTAGAAAATGGTCATTTTAGTGATGTACTATGTGTTCCAAGAATTTCTTGCAATTTGTTATTAGTCTATCAAATCACTCATTTGAGTGAAGGTAAAACTCTGACATTTACACCTCACCAAGTTGTAATCAATGATTTTAAAGATCCTCAAAATGTCCTTGCTATCGGGATTGTTGATGATATTATCAGGTTGTACAAATTTAACAACTTTGGGTCGTCACCTTTTCCTTCAGTTTTTGTTGCTCAAAGTGATAACTTGAGAAACCTTTGGCGTGAACGATTTGGTCACTTGAATTATCACTCATTGCAACAACTATGTAAAGACAATATGGTGTTAGGTCTTCTGATGGTATCTTGCAGGGATGGTGCTTGTTCCGGTTGTGTACTTGGAAAATATCATCGGGACAGTTTTGACAAATGTGCCTCTTGGCACGCCTCGGTTCCCTTGGAGATTGTGCATAGTGACTTGTGTGGTCCTCTTCCATCTGCTTCCTTTTCTGGTTTCAAATATTTCTTAAATTTCATTGATGATTACTCCAGACACACTTGGGTTTATTTCCTAAAATTTAAGAGCGAAGTATTTAACATGTTCTTGGCCTACAAGGCCCTTGTTGAAAAACAATCTAGTCATCAAATTATTAAGTTAAGATCTGACAATGGATGAGAATATGTTAACAAAAAGTTCACTACTTTCTGCACTGAACAAGGAATCCAACAACAACACACTATTTCATATACACCACAACAAAATGGTGTAGCTGAACAGAAGAACCACACTTTAAAAGAAATGGCTAATTGTATGATCCAATTTAAGGGACTAAGTCTTCAATTTTGGGCCGAGGCCATAAATTGTGCAAATTACATAGTTAATCACACACCCACTAAATTTTTACAAGGTATAACACCAGAAGAAGCATGTAGTAAAATTAAACCAGATGTAAGTCACTTCCGTGTGTTTGGTAGTGAAGCATGGGATCACATTTTGGATGAAAAATGGAAAGCATTGTAGCCGAAAAGTGAAAAGTGCATATTTGTTGGATATTCTGAAAATGTAAAAGTTTATAGACTTCTTCAACCACATTCAAATGATGTAATGATTAGAAGAGATGTTAGATTTGATGAAAATATCTTGGCCTGCGACCCTAACTCGACGGTTGTTCCATATTTGGCCTACGAGACTGATTCGGCGGTTGTGCCTTCTTCTCCTTCCAAATTCCTTGACATATTTCCAACTCCAGTTTTTGATGATGATAGTGAGGATTAAAATCCACCTCCATCTACTCATGTTCCTCTAGTTGCACTAGCACCAATGCTTCCTCAATGGGTCCATTCAACATGTGAAGCACCTGGTGATCTTGTCGGTGATCCTAGAGATCAACGTTGAACACATTCTCAGTCTCAGCGGGCCTCTTCTCTTTTGGCTCAAGTTTCTGAGAATCATGATCCAGAAACTTTTGCAGAAGCTTCAGGAAATCCAGATTGGGATGCAGATATGGATGAAGAATATCATTCCTTAATGGCGAATGATACTTGGGATCTTGTTTCTCTTCCAAAAGGAAGAAAACTTGTCAAATGTAAATGGGTCTATAGAACTAAGTATGCATCAGATGGAAGTGTTGAAAGACTTAAGGCAAGATTAGTTGCCAAAGGTTTTTCCCAAGTTGAAGGGATTGACTACAATGAAACCTTTTCTCCTGTTGCAAAAATGAACTCCATCCACCTTGTTCATTCCCTTGCAGCCTTACATAACTGGGAAGTCCATCAAATGGATGTCAATTCTACATTCTTACATGGTGATTTACAGGAGGAAATTTACATGGAACAACCTCCTGGATATGTTCAGGATAACTCTAGCCTTGTCTGTCGCCTTAAGAAATCCTTATATGGCCTTAACCAAGCTCCTAGAGCTTGGTATGCCAAAATGGATAGCTTTCACCTTGACATTGGATTTTCTAGATGTCATTCTAACCCCAATGTCTATACCAAGAAAGTAGGAAAGCATTTCATCATACTTGTTCTTTATGTTGATGATCTTATCCTTACTGGTAGTGACCCTAAACTTTTAACCCATGTGAAATCCAGTCTTAAGAAAATTTTTGAAATGTCAGACTTAGGACATTTGCATTATTTTCTTGGTCTCCAAGTCTTGCAAACCAAAGAAGGAATCTTTCTTTCCCAGTCTAAGTATGCTTGTGACCTTCTTCGTCGCTTTCACATGGAAGATTGTAAACCATCCCCTTCTCCCTTCTAGTCTGGAGTCAAAATTTCTGCCACTTGTACTTCCCCTGAAGTAGATGCCACCTTGTATCGCCACCTTGTTGGTAGTCTCTTATACTTGACTCATTCCTATCCTAGCCTTTCCTTTTTTGTTGGTTGTGTTTCCCATTATATGCAAACACCTCATGAAAGTCACTAGAAAGAAGAAAAAAGAATACTTCGATATATTTGAGGTAGAATTCAGTTTGGGATTCATTATAGTACAGGGGGGAAACCTTTGTTGGTTGGTTTCATTGATTCAGATGGGGCCGGCGATCCTGATGATAAAAATTCTACTGTAGGTTATGTTTTTATTCTAGGATCTGGACCTGTCACTTGGGCTTGTAAGAAACAACAAGCTCTTGCTCTTTCTTCAGCAGAAGCATAATATCGATCCACAGTTAATGCCAGTCAAGAATATTTATGGCTTCGACAGATCCTTTCATAGTTTGGATTCGAGCAACAGTATCCTACTCCACTTTGGTGCAACAATCAAAGTGCCATCAAGATTGCCAAAGATCCAGTTCTACATCAATGCAAAAAACACATTGAGCTACATATGCACTTCATCATAAATCTTGTTCATGATCATGTTCTTGAAGTGCTCTATTTCCCTACAAATGATCAAGTTGTAGACATCTCCACCATGTCTCTTACAGAAGTGAAGTTTTCTAAACTCCGATCTATGTTAGGAGTTCAGGAACTTGTCATTAAGGGGGGATAGGCTCTAATGCCTCCTTCCTTCTCCTAATAGTGTCACTTTCGTAAATCCTTCAATCCTATCCCAATTTTTTCTTAAGGGGGGACATTAGGATATTTAGACACTTAGGATTTAGTTAAGATCAAATTGTGTAATATATCCGTTGGGTAAAGTGTGTTTCTTTAGTATGCATTAGTATGAATTTGTAAATATTCTAATCCGACGGTCACGATATGTTCTAGACATAAAGTGATCCTACGGTTCAACTTATCTTAGATCATACCTACCATTGATCCGTGGCTTGACACCCGATTGGTCTATGATCTCTATTTAAAGAGCATGGAGAGTTCTTGGCTAGTTGATCGATTATGAGAAGCTCATTTGTAACTTTCTTTCTTTTGCATAATAAATTGCTCCAAGTAGCTATTTGGCTGGGGTCATGGACTTTTTCCCTCTCAAGGGTTTTAACCACGTCAAAATATCGGTGTGCTGATCTGTGATCTGTTTGTGTGAGTGGCTGATCTTGGTGTTTGGTCTTTTGGGAGTACCCTGTGTACTGAAATAGTGGGTTGTGTCACCTTATGATACCTGTCCTTAGAGGGGTTTGGGGGGAACATGGCAACACCTCCCCCTTGATCTATGAAGAAAACCTTAGTGAAGGGAAATAACCCTGCACTATGGGGTTCATGGAAATGTCTTGAATTTTTTTTGGTTTGTTATTTTTTTGAAAATATGTAATTTATCTTGGTTAAGGGATTGGGGTCTAAATCTAATCTAGGTTAAAGGATTATTGGATGTTGCAAATTACCTAAACATTGTATTGCGAATGGTTAAAGAACACAATGAGAAAGATAAAGGCGTGGCTCTAATTTTTGTTGGTATTTACCATTAAGGGTTTCCAGGATTAATATTTGTGTACTGTGTGTGTGCCATTGTTGAACATTTGTTTTACTTAAGAATCTGTATGCATTGTTTCGCTACATCGGTTTAAAAATCACATGTGGTATCAGATCTCAACTATTGTTTTTAGGGGGGATTCCTTTGTTGTTTAAGGTTCAATTTCTTTTATAGAGTAAGTTGATTTTGGGTCTGTGATAAACCTAGATCCAGTGGGAGCTTTGCAGTGGTGATTCAGTGTTGGAAGAGGATCACGAGCGGTTATAGAGTCAAGATTGAGAAATTTAATGGTCAAAACTTTGATTTATGGAAGCTCATAATGGAATATCTTCTTATAGATCAAGAATAGTGGATTTTTGTGGATCTAGTTACACAACCTATTGGATTGATGAATAAAGATTGAGATACATTGGAAATAAGGGCGAAGAGTACAATTCAATTTTTCCTATCAAATTCTATGTTTCTGAATGTATCTAGAGAAGACAATGCATTGAAACTGTGGAATAAGCTAGGGAGTTTGTATCAATAAAAGTCTATAGTAAATAAGTTATTTCTTCAAAAGAATTTGTTTCACCTCAGGATGGATGATAATGACTCAATAATGGATAATCTAAATACATATGGTACCTTCGTAAGTCAACTTACATCTATTGGTATTAAGATGGAGGAAGCATGTAAACTCATTACATTATTATGTTCTTTTCCAGATTCCTGAGATAATTTGATTGTAGAGATAGCTAGTGTGAGTCAAGCCACTTTAAAGTTTGAGAAAATAGTGGCATCCCTGCTATTAGAGGAAATGCGACACAGAACCATGGATAGTCATAGCATGGATGCCTTTTTCATTAGATGTCATCCCCAATATAGAAATAAAAACAGGGCTTCATGGGGGAGATATAAATATAAGGATAGATCTAAATAGCCAAGAAAATATTTGAGGAAATGTTGGAAATGCGGTAAATCTAGGAATTATATGATTGATTATAGATCTTAAAAATTTGATAAATTGAAGGGGTATAATGTTACCCCTTCCATAGAGATGAAAACCTCCTTAGAAGGAGGGAATTTGCACTTGTCCTCTATAGGTACCCATTCAAATTGTGATGCATGTTTGATTGAATCATGTGAATCTTTTCATATGACCCCTCAAAGGGAGTGGTTTTGTTAATATAAGTAGTATAATGGAGGTTATTTTTTCTTAGGAGATGATTCAACAACCAAAACCATAGGACATGGAACAATTAAGTTGTTGCTCAAGTATGAAAGGATTAGAACTCTCCCTAGGGTTTTGCACATTCCAAATATAGCTAGAAACTTGATATCCATCAACAATATTGGCGATGGTGTACATACCATGTTTACAAAATAAACATCCAAAATGGTTCAAGGATCAATGGTCTTGATGAGAAGAGTTCATAATGGAAATTGTACAAACTTTTGGGATGCACAATCATCGATGAGTGAATAGTTCTATTGTGCTTGAGGGTGGAGATAAAGATTATAGAATGCACATATCTGGAGGGGAAATAATGCTATGGAGTCAAGTATTGGGACATATTGGAAATAAGGGAATTCGAGTATTACAAGGTAAAGGTATGGTTGAAGGCATGTTTGATTGCACAATAGATTTCAATTTTTGTGAACATTGCATATATTTAAAAAAAATAGTAAGATTTGCATCTAGTGCTACAAGAGCAAAGGAAATTTTGGAGTTAATACACAGTAATGTGTTTGGACTTATGCATGTTCCATCATTAGGATAATTTGTGTATTATGTTTCATTTATAGATGATTTCTCAAGGAACACATGGATTTACTTTCTTCGATAGAACTATGAAGTATTTGATACATTTAAATAATGTAAGGATCTTGTAGATAATCAACAAGAAAAGAAAATAAAAGTGTCGAGGACAAATAATGGCGGTGAGTTTTGTGGGAATGAATTCAAGGAATTATGTAAGAAGTGAAAAATAGCAAGGCAGAAGACTACTCCATACACACCTTAAAATAATTTAGTTGCAAAAAGAATGAATAGGATGTTGATGGAAAAGGTAAGGAGCATTCTCAATGGTGTTGGGATAGTCAAGAACTCTGGGTAGAGGTAGTGAATACTACATGTTACCTGGTAAATTGGTCACTCACATTAACATTGGTTGAAAAAACTCCACATGGGGTATTGACTGGGAAGAAACCCTCTCTTAAACACCAATAATTTGTTGGGTGTGATTCTTATGCACATGTTCCAAAGGAAAAAAAGAGTAATATAAATAATAAAGTTAAAAAATGTATCTCTATTGGTTATAAACATGGTTTGAAAGGTCTTAAACTTTGGAACTTGGTAACTAAGAAGACTATTTACATTCGAGATTTTGTTTTTAGAGAGGTTAAAGATGTTCCCAAACATGAAGTCACTACAATGGAAAATGAGCCAAAAAAAATAGAGTTTGAGTTGGAGTGTTAAGAATATGACACAACAAAGTAAGTTGAATCAAAAGAATACGAACCTCATAGCCCAATTTTGAGGGGATCATATCAGGAAAGAAGGAAACTAGAAATTTATTCCCCTTTGTTTTTGGCCTTGTTTAGCTTTATTTGTTATTGAAGATGATCCAAAAAATGTGAAGGAAGTAGTTTATTCAGAGGATAATGATCTATAGAAGAAGGACATGGTAAAAAAAATGGATGCCTTGGATAAAAATGAAGCTTTGGATCTAGTTGAGTTACTATATGGAACAAATAATGTTGGTAGAAAAAGTTTGTTTAATAAGTGTTGAAATAATAAAAAACCATTCCCATACTTAGGATATAAAATTTAATCATTTTGGTTAAATGCCTAGGTCCTACACTAGCTAGTTGGCATCCACTTGCATTTTTTTGGTCAAACTTGTGAAAAATTCCTGCAGTAGCTCTTTGGAAACATTTTGGATACTATTTTGACAACCCACCAGACTTCCTAGTTTAGCAAGTGCTTATTCCTTCCTTATCCAGAGTTTCCTTCTTTTTCAGCAGTGGTAAGGCAAAAGGTAAAGCTAGTTTTGAGGAAAACTGCCTTGTTTTTGTCACAACTCACCCTCCTTATGTTTCTCACCTAAAAGAATGATTTATTACACTTTCATTAACTTATCATCTATAACAACTTGTTCAACCATTTTGTGAGCCTCTTGACAGATTAGGAAAGTGTTTTATGCACCTATGGGGGATTTTGAGTAGTTTAGTAAGACTTGTTTTGTACTAATTCGAATGGTATATTTATGCTTTCGAATACCTGATGTATCTACATCATTGAAAAACCTATTTATATATAATTTTGGCTAGTGTAAGATAATACAACAATAGTTTGTGTTATTCAACATATCTAGTCTCCTTTTTTGACTGTTTCTTGCATATTTTTCAAGCAATTTTGTGAGTTAAATTGATCTAAGCTCGGGATTAATTTCCACATGGTATCATAGCATTGGTATATAAATTTATCTCCTCTTATATTTATTTTTCAATTTCGACATCATTCATTGGGAGCACATTCTATCTGTTCAAGGGCACAGTTGCTGAAGAATGCATCAATCTCACCAGATCATCTTGACTCCATTCAACTACTTCGAATGGAAGGCACAGATGGAGATTACAATGAGGAGTAAAGGCCTCTAAAAAGTATCCATGGAAATTGAAGCTGAGCCTAATGCAGCAGTAGAGAATATCAAATGGAATAATAGGAAAGATGAGGCGTATGGTCTCTTATGTCTCAGCATTTCCAGAGACTTGCTTTTCCATCTTGATGGATTTCCATCACCAGATGAAGTATGGGAAAAGATTGAAACATTATTTGGGAAGAATGATGAAATGAGGGGTCATCAACTAGAGAACAAGCTGATTTCACTTATTCCAAGCACCTTCGAATCCTTGCAAGTCTACTTCTCCAAATTAAAATCATTGGTTTTGTAGTTAAAATAGTGCGGTATAGATAAGAAAGAACAACTAGTCTCAACCATCCTTTTGAAGCTTGCCCCTATCTACTCAGTATTTTTTTCAACCTTCCATGCCACCATGTTGACAGCTCAAACCTGGAAGATGCCTTAACTGGCATATTTCATGGAATCCTTGACTCGGGATCAAGACAAATTAGTCATGATGGGCACCATCAAGGCTTCCAAAGATCAAGCTTTGGTTGTTGGAGATTCCAAGGTGGATTCCAAAGGAAAGAATAATGCTAATAAGCATCCATATAAAAAAAGATACAATTCCAAGTCTGATGAGGAGTCCTCAAACTCCAATAAGAAGAACTCCCAGAAGAAGAAAGTTAAAGGTGAAATGAGAAAGTGTGCATACTATGGTAAGGGATTTCATCTCGAGAGATCTTGCATGAATAAGTATATCAATATGTTGACTCAACTACTAGAGAAGCACAACATCTCCCTTCCATAAGGTGCAAAGAATAAGGAAGGAGGACCAAGTTTCAAAGACAAGGAGAGAGTTCATGCCTTGGTTGCAAGAATTGTAATATCTCCTTCCTTTATCATTGATTCTAGAGCTTCTAGGAACACGGTTTAAAAAAGGGAGTCCTTCTCCTCTCTTGATTATTCGAATGGTACAAATATTTTGTTGGGATACAACTCATAAACTGAAAGTAAGGGTAAGGGTAGCATATATTTTGACCATGGTTCCTTCAATAATGTCTTGTATGTCTTAGTTTGTGCTGCTAATATCTTATTAGTCTACCAGATGAACCAAACTAGGTCTCCTATGAAGGTTGTCCTTACTCCCAATGATGTTGAAATCTCTAATATTGCAAATGGTAGAGTCATTGCTAAAGGTTTTGTGGATCACAGTTCGAAACTGTACACGTTGTCACACTTCATGCTTTTCTCCGACCCCTCTTCTCTTCTCACTCATGATAATGCAACCAACAAGCTATGGCATGAGAGGAATGGCCATCTAAATAAAAATTTTATTCTGTATTTTTGTGAAAATCAAATGGTTATAGGGATGCCAAATATCAATCTTTCCAAAGCAATCTGGCAGGGTTGCATTCTAGGAAAACACCCAGAGCATAAGTATGAGAGAGTTAGTCATGATCGAACCTATGCACCTCGTGAGCTCATCCATAGTGACATTTATAGTCCTTCCTTCATATGTCCATGAGTCAAGACAAGTATATATTAACCTTCATAGATTACTTTTCCAGATACTTTTGGGTTTACTTTCTTAAACTCAAGTCTGAATTTTTCGACCTCTTGAAGGTTTCTAAAGCTTTGGTTGAGAACTAGTCCAGGAGGAAACTAGAAATCCTTAGATATGATAATGGTGGTGACTATTCCAATTCTGAATTCATTCAATATTTTAAATATGCAGGTACCTAGATGCAACACTCTATTCCTTACGCACCTTAGCAGAATGGTATTGCTGAGAGAAAGAATAGAGCCCTCAAGGAGATGGATACATGTATGATGGAGTCTAAGACTTTGACACCAAATTTTTGGGCTGAATCTATAAAATGTGCATCCTACATCCATAATAGGGTGCCTCACAAGCAAATTCATGGAATCACTCCTTTCGAATCTTGGAGTGGACACAAGCCTGATGTGTTTCATTTTAGGATTTTTGGCTCAACGACATGGGCTATACAAGAGGAGGGATTTGGAACCCCAAAATCAAGAGATCCTATTTGTTGGGTATTCTGAATATTCCAAAGGGTATAATATTATCAACATGATCACTCAAATATCCTTCATTGAAATGAATGTTCATTTTGAATAAGAGCCTATTATAGCATAAAAAATTGGAGAGTTTTCTTCACCGCCACCACCTTTGACTATAAGTCAATATAATAATGAGATTTATGATTCTTATATGTATTATAATGATTATTTAATTGCATATCCTAAAAGTCCCACAAGGCCAAAGTGGGAATCAAAGGCCATTCATGCAACTGGGGAACTAGCTGGGCATCCTAGTGGTCTTAGGAGGACTAGATCTCAATTCCCAAGTGCATTCCTGTCAAGGAACCTTTCTTTGAGGAGAAGTTCTATATAATGATTGAATATGACCCATAAAAATTTGAAGAAGCATCATAATATACAATATGGAAAATAACAATGAAGGTTGAATACCATTTGCTTCAGAAGAATGACACATGGGAACTAGTCAATCGCCCCCTAGGGAGAAAGTTAATCAAGTGTAAGTGGGTATTCAAAACTAAATTTGCTGCTGATGGATATCGTATGAAGTATAAGGAAATTTTATTGGCCAATTTATTCTCCCAAGTCCAAGGAATTGAATACAATGAGACCTTTGCACCAATGGCAAAGATGGACTCAATAACACTAGTTTTGGCCATTCCAGCTTCCAAGCAGTGGGAGGTACATTGAATGGATGTAAAGAGTTCCTTTATACATGGATATATGAAAGAAGAAATATATACACAACATCTATAAGTTTTTGTGACTAATCCATATCTTGTGTGAAGGTTCAAGAAATCATTACATGGGCTAAAACAAGATCCCAGAGCTTGATATGACAAGATTGTTGGATTTTTTCTATCATTGAACTATTGTAGATGCAAGTATGATCCAAATGTCTATTTGAAGCTGATTCATGGTTCTTTATTTATTATTTTATTGTATGTGGATGACCTTATAATCACAGGAAGTTCCAAGAAATAAATTGCCTCTTTGAAGAGTGCAATGAACCATACCTTCTCCATGACTGATTTGGGATTGTTAAGCCAATTTTTGTGGCTTGAAATTTCTCAATCAAATCTTAGAATCAAGGTAAATTAGTCCACACATGCTTCATACCTGAAAATCAAGTTAAACATGAATGATTTCAAGCCAAGTAAGGCTCCTTTCCTTTCAGGAGTTAAGCTTGAATAAGTGCAATCAACTCCATTAGTAAATATTGCTAGAAATTCTCACCTCTTGTTGACGAGAGTTGTTTCCCTAGGTCTGAATGGTTTAGATCTAGAACAAATGAGTGATAAAAAGGATGGAAGACTTTCCCTAGAGCTTGTATATATCTAGAATGAGTCCTTTGGATATTATGTAGTGTGATGTAGTTGTCTCCTATGGTGTTGAATCTCCATAGATGTACCTACACAAACACATCAAACAAGCAAGCAAGATCAAAGGTACCAAAAAATGGTTTACATTTCTATATTAGTGACTAAGGAATCCAATAATAAAATGAATGATTACAACATAATACATTTTATGGTTAATGAACCATCTTTGCATTAAAATGAAGAAGATATATTAAAACCATTTTCCTTAGTGTTGTGATGCTCCTTCACATGCCGTGTCTTGTCCTCAAAGATCCAACTTGTATCTTCTAAGATCACCCTAGATTTGGCCAGAACCTCAGTGCAACAACATAAATTTTCTCCCTCTCAACCATGGGGAATGAGCTAGGTTTTATAGGCCTTGGGAGGATAGGAATGGTTGAGAAAATGGTGGATAAGGTGGAAGGGAGATCCTACTAGGGGGGATCTCAAGTCTAGGTGGTCGATAAGAGTAGGGATGAGGGTGCCATGAGGTTTTCCTTCAAGAAGCTTCATGAATATTCTCTTTTTCTCTTTAAAAATAGAGCATTTATTTTCCTCTATGTAGATAGAGAGTTACCAAGGTGGAAACACTTTTTGACCAAGGGGTAAAGGCAGTGGCACCACTTATTGTCAAGAGACAATAGGCGTTACTGAAGAGGGTAACACTTTTTGAATTAAAGGAAGAGGAAGTGGTGGACTCAAATATGGAAAATAGGAGTCTGGGCCAATGTCCAACTTCACAGTTTGGGAATTGAGGTAAATTTCCAATGTTTTAGGCCTCAACACATGATGATGATGAGATTTATGTGTAACAGAATCCCCCCCAAAGCATGATGCTAGAGGGATACGATAGGAGAGAGCTTTGAAAGAGAAAGTTATCACTTCAAGGAAATAAATTGCTTTATCAGAGATCATCATCAACCAGGATTCTGTAATACATCAATACTTTCGACTCATATCCAAATGATTCCTCATCATGGATGTAGACCAATACAAGGTGGCTCCATGAGGGAAATGAATAAACATGTCTACTAGAATACAATGTAGATCCATGTGAATAAGACTCAAACTTGGACATAGATACCAGACATACAACATAGATATATTCCAAATGGACGCAAATTAGAGAACAACCATGACCATACAAATGTACATCCATGCTAGGACTCATACAAAATACTCCATCGCAACCTAGGGAAAGCAATGAGTGCTTAACAGATACCCAGGGTCTTCATCTCCTCTTCCACAAAGTATAATTATATCCATGTGATTACAATGTTTTGATGTTGAACATGGTAGAAACCACTTGATTACTGGTCAATGATGAGAACTGTTAAAAAGTGCGAGGGAAATCACCATTGATGTCAATGATTCCCAAGGTACCCTAGTCCAATCTCCTGAGTGTGAACAGATGATTCGATGTTGAACACTTAGTTGAATATTTCGATCAAAGGTCAACGATGTGAACCTATGTCGAGAGCGAGAGAATATGTTAGTAATGCATACAGATCTCAAGGTACTAATTTGTTTCTAACACTAATTCTTGGATAATGAACTGAGTTCGACAGGAATAGTCTCGTCAAAGGAGGGCCATGATGAATCCAACATCGATGAAACAAAACTCAGAACAAAGTTATGGAATTTTGAGTATGTTGTAACCATAGGAATGACTCAAAAGGTATTGGTAGGAAGGTTGTTTTGACTGCAGAGGTAAACTCTCAATTTTCCTTTGAACATCAAGAGGCACAACCGAAGACTTGGAAACATTGACTAGATCAGATGGATGCCAAGAAATAATGCGACGGTAAATGATGCATTCTCTAGAAGACTCAAAGGAGTGAGATGACTCATGAAAGTGGATTGACTTGGAAGAAAACTGAATACCCAATTGGCTGAATGAAATGCAAACAAGTGCCATGTTTAAAGGTGACTACTAATTGCCATTTATCTGCAAAATGAAATAGTTCCCTTCCCTTAATTTCCCCATCATGATTGATGAGTGCCTATTTTAATTTTTATGAGTCCAAAGAGGGGAACAAACACTCGTAGATTATCCCAAGATAAGTCCATTCTCATATTTTTTATGAACCTAAGAAAGGAGGGTGTTGGTCGCTACTGGGAAGACCCGGGTTTACTTTAATGTAGCAACACAACCCCTAGCTCACTGGCCCTTTCAGCGACAGACCACAAAACGGCCTGAAGTCTCACCCGAAGTGATCTTGGTTGGGTTGGCTGAAGACTCAAGTGTCCTCAACCGGGTTCTATAGCATCCTAGTGGTTCTTGTCTCTTCTTATCCAGCAGGACCTCTCTGTGAGGGGCTGTTTCTCTCCTCCTAGCTGACTCTGCTAGAGGACTGGCTCTTAGCGCACCGTAGCTTCCAGGATGATGCGCAAACTATCTCCTCTGCTCAACTCTTATCTTGTGATACCTCACACCGCAGCTTCTATGACAGTGCGATATCGCCCTTCTACGTTGCGGTATCTCCTATAGTAAGGCTTAATATGACTCTCGGGGTCTAAAGGCTTTCTCCCTTAGGTATACTAGCTGAGTTAAACAACCTCTCTTAGACTTCTACAGTCTAATATGCTTAACATCAACTATGCGCAATATTGCTGAACTTGTATACATAAGTCACTTAACACTGTAACTGTTAACTATCATGAACCAAGCACTGGTGAACTCATACACAGAATACTTAACAGATTCAACTCATAAGTAACCTCCTAAACTACTGTAACTAACAGATAGCATGCATTCATTCATTAAATGTTAGCAAAGTTCATGTAATGAATAACAGATAGCAAATAAGTAAACACAATCACACGAACAGTCGCACAACACACTTATTTTACGTGGTTCATCTTCAGGGGGGGAAGCTACGTCCACGGGAACTTTTTTTTATATTATATCTTGAGAGAGTAAACACAGTTCCACTGCAACCTCTTATGTAGCTTGAGATCTTCTGGGAAACTCCACGCACACAACCGAGAGCCCTTCTCTCTTAGATATCTTCTCCTTCTATATTTCCTTCTTACAATATACTCTTCCTCTCTCTCTCTTAATCCTTACGGATTGTTCAATCCCTATGGATTGTTACCTTCATAATCTAGGAGCCAACTACTAGTTACAGTAAGATAACTACAGACTGAATAGCAGAACCAGATCTCGACTCTTACAATACAACTGACTGTGAGCTAACAGACCAATTGACTAGCTAATTGTCTATCTGAATGTCTAGCTAGCTAAATGTATGAATAGCTAACCTTTTACAATAGAATATACATGCTTTTATAGGCGGCCCGAAGGTCTCACCATTACAAAACTGTGGGCCTTTCCCAATAGTAACCCAAAACCCTAACTGTGAAAGTCGGCCTATCCGTACTTTGACCTGCCACTTTCTGTCACACCACAGCTTTCTGCAGTCTTCCACGCTTCCCGGTGCTGATCGTGGGTATAGGCACCGCTTCCTTCTGTCCTTTGTCTTCAATACCTCATCCCATTGCTCCTTTTCTCTTTATGAGGGTAGCTGAGCCCTCCTGTCTTCGCTACTGCCTTAAGTGTAGTGGTTGAGCTCTCTCTTCTCGGCTGCTCGGGTACTGTTCTCTTTGAATTTATTGTTTCAATATAACATCTTTTCCTGTAGCTGCGAGGCCCTATTCCAACAGAGGGGTTTGATCCCAAAAGAGGGCATCTCAGTGTTTAGTTTAACAAGTCCATTAAAAGTTAACTCGGAATCGATCATGTTTAGAGAGTTTGAAGAAAAATGGAAGAAGACTCCAAAGGGTCCTTTTTCGTATGATTTAGTCTCTAGGGCCCAAAAAATAATAAAATAATACCCAAGAGAAATATTCTAGTCATGATTGGCTGGAATATTCCTTTTTCGTAATTAGTCAATCTGAATCGAAAAAGGGGTAAACTACCATCGGAAAGATGTCTCTTCAAGTAATTTTATGAGCATGAAGAATACTACTTCACTCGACAATATTTTGACATTTAAGGAGTCCGAAAAGATTTTAAAGATGACTCCATTAGGGTTTTCTTTTCGCAATGAGTGGGTTTAACGAGCCTGAAAAAGACGCAAAAATTGACTTGGAACTTTGGTACTGGGTTTAAAGAGCATGACCAAAATGTTGAAATTAGTGCTCGATGACTTTTTCCATTTTATGGAAGTATGAAAAAGTCGAAAACAAACTTTCCCATAGTCAAAACTCTTTACTTTCGTCCCTGCACAAAAGCTTTAAAAAGACTATTAGATATCCAAGATATTAAAACTGACTTTTAATGACTATATAAAAAGGGTATTTTTAATGAAATAATTAAAAATATTAAAATAATGCAATAAAACCCTAAAAATATTTCATATAAAATACAAAGAAATAGTAAAAACATATCATTTTACTATTTACCAGGTTTGGAGAGCTATTTGGAGCAAACTCTGCGTAGACTTCAGGTGAATATTCTGAAGCCGTTACCTGTCTGATTTTTTGTCCGTCTATTCCTGGTAAGAGATAAAACCATCCTTCATATTTTCATGGTTGAATTTTTCCTTTTCCAAGCACATTTTTTTGGGGTTTTGGGGTTTTTACCCAAGGGTAAAAATCACACTCAGGGTAACACTCTTTCCTTTTGCGGGAAAGGAGGTGCCCGACCATAACCATGATTTTCATGCCTAAACAGGTGGTGGAACTGCTTTGTCTCAAGGATACAGAAGCAGTGTCATAGAGTGCAACCAAAAGATGAACGACCTGACCAAAACCATGCTTCTAAAGTATTTTCAAAGGTTGATTATGTGTTCTAATACTTCAAATTTGGTTTTTGGCAGGTCAATTCAATCAAAATGGTTGTGTGTAAAGAAAGAAAACATCAGGATGATGATGCCAAAGCTGGGGAATTCACCGCTTTTATAGCTTCTTTACGGGGCTATGGCCTCCTAAACTTTTTCCATGTCCCTAGCATGAGGTCCCACATGAGACTACTGTAGTACATATTGAGGATGTGGAACCCATAGCAGCAATACTTTGAGGTAGGGGCCCATGTCCTTACAGTGGAAATAGAGGATATCTACTTCCTGACAGGGTTATCCAGGCGAGGAGAGCACATCTAACTAACAGGTCCTTGAGGAGGGGATGCCACCACACAGGAGCTTATTGATTGTCACTATTTTTCGAGCACTGAGATTCTTGGGAAAAAGATCCCCATCAAGGAGGTGATGGACCTACCGCTTCGGAAAGTGGTTTTTACCATGTAGCTGGTTGCGGGGACCCAAGGCGCTCATTAGGATTCCTGAGTTCATATTCTTTACGCCTTGAAGGATATGGTGCCTACGGTATTGTTGGCTTGATTTTCTGACCTAGGACAACAAGGAGATTAAGCCCACATAATCATCTTAAATTAGTGTCCGGTGTGTTTGGATTACCAAAATCTCGTAGGTTATGGTCCTGCTACCAGCTGAATTTTTCTCTTAAGGAGAAACTAAAATTCAGCAAAAATCTATCCTAATGTTATTTCTGTCTAAATAGACCCTAAAAATTATTTTCAACTACCTAAGGTATCCTACAATTGCTTTCTTAAGGAAAGTCTTTGATTTTTGAAGAGTTTTCTGAATGTAAAGACTATTTAAAAACCTATTCTAAGAATTACACAAATTTAACAACTGTTAAATGTAACTATACTATTATAATAATAACTATACTATCTTAACTGTCCTATCTATCCTATCTCAGCTTAGAGCGATTTTAAATATTATATTAATTATTAATTAATATAAAATGAACAGAAAGATAAAGGGTAGGATATAAATAGAAATATTTAAGCCATACACACTAAATCATTCTGATACAAAATAACTTATCAGAAAAACTGAGATAAACAATTACTTCAAATTTTCTGAAGTGTCTAATTAATTAATAACTAATAACCAACATTAGATATTTGAATAAGAGATAATGATCAGTATGAAATCACTGTAAAAATACAAATGATTTCTAAG